>JAPEKM010000014.1:28216476-28235002 GCA_027575975.1 Cathorops multiradiatus
CAGGTAACACATGCTATTTTTCAGTGTTTTAGGTAGTTTTTATTAATCCTTACAATTATATATCTTAAATTTGAAATCAGATCAATGTGCAGGACATTCTGCGTAATAAGGAAATGTATTTTAAAGTACATTTTTATGTGCATTTATACATATAATTTTCTAGGGACGGAAATGGCACTGATTCAGTGGAATGGCTCATATATGTATGTATGTATGTATGTATGTATGTATGTTTGTACATATATATATATATATATATATATATATAGTTTTTAAATAAACCAATTCCAGAATGCTCACAAGACACAGTAAATATAAATGGTGGTGATTTTATTATGGTGTCCATTTGCATATTGCAGGCTTCTACCTTCACTATTAACAAACATTGCATAAATTGTGTGCATTTTTTGCACAATCACAAAATACAAAGATGTTCCAAAGATGACATAAGAGTTTGTACTAATTACACTAAGTAAACAAAATTCAAAACAATTGGTCCAGTCGTAATCGTATAATCATATGCTATACATCCCATGGCCCAGTCTGTTTTATAATTTTAATTTTCTGAGTACATTTAATACAACCTGAATTCTGTGGTTATTCACCCGGTTAAATTAATTAAATCAGATTCCTCTGATGCTGCCAGGCGTTTGGATGATAATTGCATCAGCACGCCAGAGTATAATAGGGCGGAAAGTGTTTCTAAGGTGGCAGTTCATTCAAGCCTCCATTCCGCTCCAGCAGTGAGACTGAGGCTAGTCCTGTGGCAAGAGCTTGTACACTCAGAAGGGCTCATACTCGCCTGCTTTCAATTCATACAACGTATAATGCATTTGGCAGGTTCAATTAAGAAATTGCAGTCGCAACCATTTTATTAATAACTAACCATTTCCAGCATCATCGTCTCCAAAGAGTAGCGCTGTTGTTGTAATGAGCTGTATATGAACTTTAACAAGTCCAATTACCTTTTAACTTGCTTATAGCCAGTACATTTGTCCCTCTGTATTTGAAACAAAACATCAGTGTGAAAAATTGCTGCAGTTACATTTCAATGCGGCGCTAATCATAAATAAAGGCGGGAGTGTAAATGAGCGGCGTTACATTGGGGAGGCTGAGAAGGGATGAAAAATGGAATGCTGTGTACTGGTAAATAGATAATCACACAAAAGTAATTGAGGTTTTCAAACCCCAATCTACTCTGCCAGCGTGAGCTCGTTTACATGTTAATCACGAAAGCGATTTCCTTCATCACAAGGAAGTCCGCACTCTTTCATAACCAGCTTTTAATTGCATTTAAAATGTCACAGAGGTGGAACATGTGTAATTTAGCCGTAACTGTGTCCAAATTAATGGCCTCTACACAGATGTTCCATTCACCAAGCCCAGATGAGTCAAGCAGTTTGGTATTTTTATGATTTTATTCTTAATCTATTGATTGGAAATTTACAAGGCAATTCCTCACTCACTGTATGTTTCGTCAGTAATACTGCATGAAAAAAATATTCAACATTAAACTCAAGATAATGGTTAGCCTGTTCTACTGCACTTACTCATATGTAGGTTGAAGTTTGTAAAGAGTCAAGTAACTATTGTGTCGAAGTTAACAAGAGGAAATCGAGGAGATTAAAGGAGGGTGAACAAGTCAACGGACTAGATTTAAAGGCACCAAAAAAAGTTTGTTTTCTTTCATCACCAGGTGTTCTAGCACATATAAATTACTGAGATGATGTTTCCATAACACAGCTTAGAGCACTCCAGAGAGGCAAACCTGCAAAACAGACCTATTTAATTTTTCATGGAGGAGGACCATCAGGAGCAATAAGCCAATATTCTTCTTCCCATTTTCCAGATGCTTTCTCTAGCCCTGCATCTTTCCAAACCCTAGCCGCTACTTTTTTCAGAATAAAAAGCAGTTCTGCCGAGACCCACATGAAAGGGAAGAACTGTTGAAATGTTAATTTTACCATCTGCTGTTGAGGCCAGCTACCTTTGTGTGTGTGTATTTTCGCTTTCCTTAAATTCCCAGCAGTTCAGTTCTGTTTTATAAATGTGCTGGTATTTTGGTTGTTTGAAGTTTTGAATCAGGGACCTGAAGATTCAGACTTGCCATGAGGAGTGACATTGTGATTAACCTGGAACCATTGCTGAGTTAGGGGCCGTCCCACTCCCATCACAGTATCATCTGCCCTTTCCGGCTGTGCTATTTCGAAGTCTGTCTCAAACACTTGACTTTCTCACATAAGCACCTGGGGTGGGCGATATGTTCATATTGTGATACTTAATGATAAATCTGGGGTAAAAGATCTGTAGGTTTGCTACGAGGTTTTGTGTCACCAAAGTAGTGTTGCATTTTTGTATTATAAGAAAAATAAGCTTATAATAATAATAGCACTGAAAAGGAGGGTAAAAAAAAGCTTTATGAAATGTTCTTGAACTTTAACATTTAATAAGCTTGCAACTATTATTTTAAAAACCCCTAAAAATGTGTTATGTTATAAAAAGATATCGCTATACTCACGATATATCAGAAAAGTGTATTGTGACAATATATCACAATATCAATATTACATGATTATATTGCCCAGGCCTGCTTCTCAACTGTGTCATCTTTTTTGAACTATTCATTTTATAAGTTATAAAATGCATTTGCTCAGTTTCAGGGAGTTCATCAGGTTAATAATGTATAGAAATGTGCTTGCTAAATGCTCTTTCAAATGCGCTTTGCTTCTCTTTCCATTACACTGACAACGGGCAAAGAAAGGAAGACAAACAAATGAAAACATTCCAGCTGAGGCTGTGTTGGAAACGCAGATTCATTTAGCTTGATTTTCTCCTCATTCTGAAGTAAGTTGACACTTTTTTAAACCCCATTTTATCTGGTGTACAGTTGAAGCCATGGCCAAATGGACAGATTCCATTGTGAGATTTGATAGTTGGCAATTAAGCTGAGACATCCTGTAATGTGACTGTGTGCAGAGTTGCAGAGCGTTTGCCTTGGCTGGGATCTGATTGTTTAGTCTGCTCTCATTGTGAACCCGTACTGTTTCTGAGTAGCAGTTGACGGTTGTTTGCAAAGTGCCGGGGAAAATGTGAGAGGCCACCGCTTGCCTGCTCTATTTGTTTATTTTTCTCTGTCCTTGGGACTGGAATCTGATTTGTGTTCATGTTGCATGGTTCTTTTTCGGAGCAGATTTGTCTTTAGCAAACGCGGCTGCTGGAACGTAGACTTTGCATGACCTTACTGTGCAGCCTGTATTTCATTAATGGCCAGCTCTGTGGTTTGGGGAGAAGAATATTTTTCATATGACACCGCCTTGCATTAGTGCAAAGCAACAGCTGCAGAAAGCCCAAAAGCAGCCAATTTTGTGGCTTTGAAAGGTGTGAAAAGTTCAGCTCCCTATAGTAAGATCCTTGCATTTATAATTTGTGTGTGTGAATGTGTCTGTCTTCAATCGGAACTACCGTGGACTTGTTAAAAAAAAAAAGGGAAAGGAAAAAAGTCATCTGCTAATGAAACATTTGCCTGTCATTTTCATGGCAGCAAGAAAATGTGAAGGATATGATGTCCTACATATGAATATCAGAAGACTGACGTTCATTGTAAATATAGTGAAATTAGCCAACATTCCGACTATTAGTGCACAAGTAACATATTAAAGGACTGTAGGAATATTAAACAAATGGCTGCAATGGTAACAATCAGGTCAAATACTTCCTGATGTCCTCATCAGTACTTCTATACATTCTCACAAGTAATCTACAGTGAACTACTACAAAGTATTGAATGTCCTAAAGGGAAGCCCCGACTTTGTCCGGGCCAAACAAAAGAACCCTGTACAGCTGCTCTTTCTGTAATGTTCTTCTTTCATGATTGCTTACTACAAGTAACAAAAATGGTGTTGATGTCAATTCTGACTTGCATATTTCTGCAATCCTGATGGATTTTACTCTGTGTCTGTTTATATGTTGGCATTCAGAGTAACGGTGTTAGTTTAAGGCTTCAGTCCTTCAGCAGCACTGGGGAAGATGGAGGCTGGCCATCAAGGCTCAGTGAATCCAAACAAAAGAGGGATTACCTAATAGTCCAGCTATGTATTTGAAGTCGAGTCTTCTGTTTGTTTGGGGAGGTGGATGGTGTATGTTCTTTTAGATGGCCTAGCAGCAGCTGTTGGGCACTTTTTTTTTAACCTGCTTCTTTTTTTTTCCCCACCACCCTTTCTAGACAGGCTGCAAACAAGCCTTGCTGTGCTGAACTGTAAGATAATGAATAAAAAAAAGTTGTAGATATCTGGAAGCAATGGGGAATACGTAGTGTAGTTATGCAGTATGACTGAGTTTGGATGCGAGAACGAAAATCACCCGTCGCCAAATATTTTAGTTTTCTTCAAGGCTGGTTTAATTTATATGATTTATTTCTGATTTCTAAGATGCACGCTTATGTGTGAGTCCACTGTATGAGTGAGTGGATGTAGAGTTCAAAAAAGTGTTTGCTTTGGTACAATGTCAAAATGAAACTACTGCAGTAACTATAAATCATCATCCACAAAAGTATTTAAAATACACACCAACATGGAAAATTCTAAAATTGTGTGCTTGTTACTATGAATCTCATTCATTTCTCTAGCTTTCATATAATATCTATTTGAAACCATTTTTAAGCTACGTCAAGAACGCATGGATGTGAATTCTGTTCTACTGCCGACAGGTCTTTTTTTTTTTTTTCCCCTCTTCAGATTAATTTTAGTGCTTATGGGTTTGTGTGGTTGTTTAGTTTTTTAATTGATGATTTAATTGAAACAGGATTTGGGATTTTTGAGTGAACACTATACCTTTAAATCCTCCGTTTTTGTCATTTTAGCATGAACGCTTCCCATTTCTGCCGGTCTCTGAATTAATGGAAGCCATTTGTGTTGAATATTTGTCCATTCTCTCCTGATTTCAGTGTCACACTGTTTCTGCGCTTAAATTATAGAACATGGACTGCTTTTAAGGTAGAAAGGCAGCAAACTGATAAGTGGTTCATTTCACTTTCTAAGCCCTTTTTATTGGAACTATAATAACTGCTGTATTATAATTTATAATGTATTCCTTCGTTTGCTAATGCCCTTGGATATATCTGAGGATGGCGGCTAAATGTGGTCTGAATTTTATTGTGGTTACGTTTTAAAAAGACAAATCTATTACATGCTTTTGGTAATGCACCGCAGTTCTGCTGTCAGTCAGTTTATGGACAGCCTTTTGTGTGTGTGTGTGTGTGTGTGTGTGTGTGTGTGTGTGTGTGTGTGTGTGTGTGAGTGAGAGAGAGGATCCATACACTGTAGGACCCCACAGAATGAAAGTGGTTTTTGTTTGTGCAGTATGTCATCAGTCTTCAGTCAACTAAGTGTGTTTTATAATGGCTACAGTCTGAGTTTGAGGTCTTTGAACCAATGGTAATGTTATTATGGTCATTTTTACCTGATAGAATATGGACTTTTTTCACATGCTGTCAGACTTGAAACGTCATTAAAGCAATTCTCACACAAAGTTTGCCGCAAACTCGAATGTGAAAGAGTTCACCGTTTGGGCCAAATTGCAGAGCACAAGACTGAAGAAGGATATCAGTGGGGGAAATCTTTGGGAAGTAAAAATTGCCACTTGCATACTGTCTTTGACCGCACTGCAAAAGCTTAACCACTCCTGAGGAACATGTGCCGTTTAGGAAGATATAAAGGAGTGATTTTATTACTTGGTACATCTCCCCTCAGAAGCGATTTCATTTCTCCTTTCAGACTCCACAGGAGCCTTTATTTGATCTCATATTCCTGAGTTTAACTGCCTCAAACCAGCCAACCTCCGTTTATTTTCATTTGGAAAACACATTTTCTGTTCACCTCAAGAGAAGCTGAAGATGGATGGGAGGGGGCCGCCCGGCTCTGTATCGAATGTAAATGTCTTCTTTGAGCCACTTTTCACCCACGATAATTGGAGTCCAAACTTCAAATTCCACTCCCACTCGGACCAGTGTGACTAGTGTACGTGTTTGCCACACCGGCCATCAAGACAGCTAACATGTAATCTCACTTTTTTTTAGTGTAAAGCCATTACGTAGCATGAACAGTTCCTGCATTTCTTTGTATTGGTTGTGACTGGGCTCCAATTTTTAAAAAAAAGTTTGTGTTCTGTTACATTTTTCAATTTAACACATTGATTACTTTATCCTTTCATCTGCAGATTTACAGTTTATAGAAAAGTTGATAAGCAGTAGATTAAATCAAGACGCTCATGTAGACCAGTTTTCGATCGCCCCACTTCACTGGCGACCTAATTTGGTTTTGGGTTGATTGGACGGGATTTCCAAAATGAAAGGTTGCAGAACTGAAATTTGGAAAGATGTACCATTTAGACCAGTTTATGCTTAAGCTTGAGCTATGATTAGCTGTTATTTATGCTTCTAAGCCATTTTGACTTGATAACAGACAGTGGACTGGATTCTTGCTCAGAGGATGCCTCAGTCTGTCCCTGTCTGTCTTTTGTCCCCTATTCCATGTCTGCAACACGTATGTCTGCTCTAAGCCCTGTCAAATGACAGCACCATGCAAACATTCGGCAGTTTTCAGAGACTGAAACCTTACTCCTCTCTCTCTCTCTCTCTCTCTCTCTCTCTCTCTGGGTAGCCCCCACTGGGCTCAGTTCCATACAGTGAATTACCTCCAGATGTAATTCCTATCCCCACCCTCAACGAATTAGTGGCTAGTAACAATTACCTTTAAATTAGCAGCGGCATGGAGAATGGTTATGTTTGAAATTTTCTTATAATGAGTTTATTATTCTTTGGTGGGATGCCATTTTCCTCGATTAATTTTCTTTCTTTTTTGTTTAATTTGTGTCTGTTTGAATAGTGTTAAACTGCTGAATGGTTGAGCCTCATGGTAGTCCTGAACCCTGATGTAACGTGAGAATATCCTGAATAGATCCATCTGTCTCTGTCTTTCTCTCATTCTCACTATGCCTGTCTCTGTTTTTCTCATTGTGTTAAAGTTACATTTAAATCACACAAATCGGTTCCAACTGAGTGCGTAATTTATGTCACTTATGCTATCTTATTGCCCCCCCCCCTTTTGTTCTGTTTTTTTTTTAAGAGTGCTTGAACAAAATGGATTAGTGTATTTTGAGGTTTTTTGTTTTTATTTCATTGTGCTGAATACATTGAGTGGTTGTTATAGAGCCTTTAGTGCATATCCTTTTATCTGATTACAAGTTTGGCAGCCGTGTGCATCTCAGGCCTTGTCACCAACATTTTCCCCACAATGTGAATCTAATACAAATTGCAGCCTTTACAATATGATAATATCTTGTGTGCGTGAAAAGGGAAGTAGGCTGTCATGCAGTATGCTTTCATCTCGCTTCAATCTGCTGCATAATAGGTAAACTGCTGTGAGGTGTACTTGCTTGTATAAATTTACCTACACAGTCAAGTCTTTGATTTCATCAACTCGTCTAATTCAAATGTGCTTTTGAAGAAAGCCACATTTTAAGGCAAGGCGCCGAAGAGCCAATTTAACCTGGAGTGTCTGTCGCATTTGTTGGGCCTTTCTGTTTGAAGTGGCTGGTCAGCTTGAACTGTCTGACTTCTATCATTTCTGTCTCTTTTATTTCTCTGCTGTAATGTATACTTCAATTCTCCCTGCAGCTGCTGAAGTGGTGCAGGTATCATTAAACAGAAGAGAAACGAGAGAGAGAGAGAGAGAGAGAACACTGCTGAGTGCTATACGTGGCTCCTGCTTGCACATGTTGATATTCCAGCCCGTGCGAATGTGAGCCAGTTTATTTTCAATAGGAACTGAATCGGGGCCCTTCCCTGGAGCTGCTTACTTGGCCTGTTGATATTGAGTCGAGCAAACACTCACTCGGGGATGTCCTGTTGGGCAGCCAGCCAGAGTCACAAATGAAAGTCACATGTGTGAACTCCTGTGTGTGGATCCTGGGAGGCGAGCGGAGAGGAGCAGGCCCAGGCTCTGCAGGAGGCCTCCTCTCACTCCTGGCCATTGGCCTTAATTAGTGTTTTAATGGTGCAGCCACAGAGTGCAGCTTATTTACCCGCCCAGATAGTGGCTTATTTTGATGTGCGTTGTGTCCGCCTACTCCCATTCTGCAGGCTTGTTACCATCCAGATTAATGTTACAGATTAAGCATAGATGCGCTCATTATGCTTTTGTGCTTGGCACCCCCACACCTCCCTCCCTTCCCTGAAATATGCATGCAAATATATTTGGACATTGTCATTATAGGCTACTTAATAGGGATTTCATTAAGGAGCTGCCATGCAAAGCAAAGGCAAGTTGCCATGGATACTCTCGTGCTTAAGTACAGTGTATTATAATGTTTAGCTCTGTGTTATGTCATCCCTGTGTTCTAATGGTCCATTTCAGGCTCCATCTCTCTCATCATTAGTTTGAAGAAATGATTTTTCCTATTAGTTTGTCATTAATTTTTTGAATGAAACAGCACATTTTTTTCCTTTTCACCAGCATAATTAGACAAGCATACTAACACCTTGAATGCGGTTTCTTGATTTTCACTGGTTTGGTATGTAACGATTGCATCAATAACATGATGAGATTGCGATTAAAAGACACAAGGTTCTGGACAGAGAGATGGTGTGAGTGTATTTGTCAGAATTTGCTACAGTCTCATTCTCATTATCTCTAGCCGCTTTATCCTGTTCTACAGGGTCGCAGGCAAGCTGGAGCCTATCCCAGCTGACTACGGGCGTGCTGAAAATATTTATAAAAATTGCTTCATGCAAAATATTAGATGAATATGAATGCAGAAAACATCTTTTGGCATAACTGTCACATTACTGACTTCCATTAAACCTTTTAGTATGCTCGTCATTATTAATTTGCTAAATTTGTGATATTAGGTTTATTCATCCACATTTAATCAGTTATAATGCAATACAATACAATACTGACCCTTCCTATATGGCCTCTAAAGCAAGACCTCTCTGTGATAATGCTGATGTTGTTTGTTTAGACTAAACTTAGTATTTGAAATTGCTTCTTGCAAATGTCACTTTTTATTGAAATCCTGTATATGTGCAAATAAAGTCAGGTCTATGGCTGGAAGGCAGATAGAAACCATACCGGTGAGTTTATTAGGGCAGTGTTTACAAATGTAGCATGCATAGCTTCAGATCGGATAGATCGGATCAGCTGCACAGTGGGGAGGGAGACTTGAGGTGGATAGGAACTCAAGTGCATAACTCTATCCGGGGGAAAAAAAAAAGCTTTGCTGCTTGTGGCAATTCTGCTGGGCCCGAAACACATCACATTCTCAGTGACTGCGCACAAGCCCAGCCTTGCTCAAGACTTGTTAATTCATCTGCATTTCACAATAAACACTGTAACATTAAATCTCTGTTAATTATCAATAGCCCATCGAGTTTTTGCACTGATGTGAATATGAATCTGATTTAAACGAGTGGATTGTGAATGTTACTGTAAGACAGCCTGGTGTCTTTGACTTGAAGAGGTTAGATCACTCCCCCCCATGTGGGGGCGAGGAAGATGGAGATGGGCTCTTGACACTGCCTACTGGCTCAGGGCAGTGTGTTTTGTGTCTGCTCTAATTGAAAATGAATCGTTAGAGCTGGTTGCTATGGAAATGATGCCATAGTGTGTAGAGAGCTGAGAGCTGGAGCGGTGACCACCACGCATGCCAACGGTTCCTTCCCCCCACCCACCAGCCGCTCACATTCTTCTGCCACTGCTCAAGTGCTGCTACTGGGATTGTTCGTCATCGTTGACCTTGGCAGTCCACAGCTAGGCAAAATGAAGAATAAAAAGACAGAAGTAGGAAGAAAATTAGCATCACATATATACAAAGAGTCATGACACTGCTATGGGAGAGTGTTAAAATGAAGCTGGAGTCAAGGGGACGAAACAGCACAGTCAGTCATTTGCCAGGCTAAAAGCTAGAAATAGCTATTATTTAACGAAGCAGCCATTCCTCTGTGTTGTTTAGTGGAAGAAGGTGGAGGCCAGTAAAAGGTGTTAAAGTTCTTGGACTATGATCAACAGTCC
This sequence comes from Cathorops multiradiatus, assembly GCA_027575975.1. NCBI lineage: Eukaryota > Metazoa > Chordata > Actinopteri > Siluriformes > Ariidae > Cathorops > Cathorops multiradiatus. The sequence continues at coordinate 28,226,544 of JAPEKM010000014.1, forward strand.
TGATGATATCATACTGTTAAAATATGATCTAGTTGAGCTAGCAGATAATGCACTGTTTGGAGCCAGTTAAATCATGCCAGCACAGCATTCAAAGCAAAGAGTTCAAAGTGGTCTTACGGTGCATTGAAGGTGAGATGTTTAACTGAATAAATCTGTCATGCCTGCCTTGGGTGGATCCCATACAACATGAAAGGTTCTGCACACCATGCTCTGTTTTAGTGTTCGTGAATATGGAGTGTATAAGAGTGTCAGTGTGTGTGCCGCATGTAAGAGAGATTATTGATTACAGGAGTGGGTTTGGTCTGTGTTTCTTTGATGTCATTTCCATGTAAGTTGTAGATGTATAGCTAATATTTTGATTCGTCTATTTTTGCTCTTTTACCAGAGCTGTCAATACTGGCTTTAAGAGCTTGACCCAGTTTGCCAGTTGATGCTAGTGGAAGTTCTGTAGGTTTTGTGTTTTTGAGGCTTACACACACTTTTCTTGAGTTCATAAACAGCTGGCTCTCCCGCTCCTCCATCCAGCATTGTGTGTACAGACCAAGCCAGACAAGCCTCACTCTTCAATCTCTCCAAGTCCATGTGGCGAAGGGAGCGACTAGCAGATGGACTTGCTTTTGCATCTGCTGTGTGCAAACCAGGCTTTGTACACTACTCCTGGGGGAAAGCAGGGCGCTTTTTTTTTTCACTGCAAGTAGATTCCTGTCTGTTGGAGTGACTAAGAAAAACATCTGTGGCATGCAGGGGGGTTAGAGGAGCCAGCAAAGGGGCAGAATTGACAAAAGGATTGACAAACACCATTAGCCAAAGACGTTCTATCTATGTCGTTGCTCTTGTGTACTGTTTACTGTACGGAGCATATGTCAATACATCACTGTGATGGCTGTCCGCCAGGAGACCCTGTTCGATTTTGATTAGGGTTAGTAAATGGATGAATCTGTAGCTCAGAAAGACTGAAGCTTGATTAACATCTGTAAAGACAAATTTGCCTTTGTGAAGTAGATACTAAGCTTTGTCAGACACAGGGAAAAAAGCTGTGAAAAAGCTTGTCTGGGTTGCGTTTCTCCCCTCCTCCTGCACTCATACATTTCCTTTGCAAGTTTTTTTTTCCTTTCTTTCTTTTTTGGGTTTCAGCAGGTTTGCCCTAATAAGGGAAGAGGGAGGTATATTTATCACAGTTGTTAATATTGGCTTTAAGGCATATTGTGCTAGTGGATGAAGTTGTGCGTGTGAGATTGATATATATATATATATATATATATATATATAAGTTTATTTTACTATGTGAATGTGAGGGGAAGTAGTTACTTTGCGAGATGTGTGCCTTTTGACTACCCGAGGTCACTCCCAACACCATGCACAAAAAGAAAAACACCCCCTTCCCCTAGCCCCCCTCCCTCAAACTCTAACTCCCAATACCTCCAGCCCTCAAGCACACCCCCCACCCAGCCAGCCCATCATATTGCTGATTTTTGTGTACGATTAGTCTTGGCATGCCAAAACAATCAGAGGTCTGCAGATTTGTTGTAATTGCAAATGTAAAAAGTGCTACAGCTATGGGACGTGATCGGGCAGAGGCGCTTTGGCTGTCATGTAAATACTGCTGTAAATAGTTCTTTGATGATGGCTTTGACAGTGAGCGTCAGCTAGTTTTTTCACCCTCTCTCTCTCTCTCTCTCTCTCTCTCTCTCTCCAGTCTCTATTTTCATGCTCTCTCTCTGATGTTGCCTACTAGTGGCTTTTTTGCCTCATTTTGATGCATATTAATGTTCCAAGGCTTCTAAGAATATCTTCAAATGACTCTACCTTTGGGGAGCATCAATCACGGTCATTGTTTAAAAGGTATGTTACTTTTCTCTCCTTCTCTCTTTGGTAGTGCGTGAGTGTGGGTGGATTTTTGTGTGTGTTGCTCTAAGGTATATTCCAGTTATGTGGCATTCTTTTTCTAAAAGCTGTTGCTTCCTGGCAATTAAAGACAAGAGGCTAGTAATTGTTGTTCAGAGTGGAGCGTTCCCTCACCCAGCGCTCCGCGGAGGCTACCAGCTGTCACTATGTCTCACAGACTGCTCTCATTCAAAAGCTAGAATAAAAAGCACGAGCACGTACCTTTCTCCGGGAGCACCACAGGAAGCCCCGGCATCCTCCTGCAGCACCACATGTTTGTTAAATCCCTGCAACCAAACAAGTCGGAAAGCAGGAGCAAGCAAGGCACAGCGCGTGAATGTGTGCGCACGCACGCGTGTGTGGGAGCGAGTGAGTGTGTGCTGCTGCTCTTTCGGAGCACAGCGCTAGCGGAGGAGGTGCAAACGGAGCCGTAGCTCCTCACACAGATTCTGAGAGAGTGCTCAAACTGCTCAGCACCATCTCACTCACACTCACGCGCGCGCCCTCGCGCGCACACACACACACACACACGCACGCACAGACACACATGCTGTAGAGAAACTGAGAGTTTTTTTGAAGGTCATTTTTAGATCAGGAACGATTGAAAAATTTCTTACACTTCTCAAGCAATAAAGCTATAAAATCTACTGTTTGAAATAATTGTGAGGTTTTACGTTATAAGAGAAAACAATGTGACTGTGTTATTATTTCCAGTGTGTCATGTAGGAGAAAAGCAGCTGACCAGGGCAATTAATTTTCACATTGCTCATGTTTTGTTCCTCCTTCTGCCTGGCCAGGCACGCTGCTCTCCGAAGCCCTACCGGGCCCTGCCTGTCCGCTGTAATTGCCCAGTGACAAGTGGAAATGATGGAATAATTGTCAAGAGAGTGGGGTCCTTTTTTCTAACCCGGGCACCAGTGACTTAAGTATGCATGAGCGGCGCGTGAGGGACGGGGCCGAGTGAGGCGCTTGTTTATGATGCCCCACTGTATAAACACAGTTGGAGTGATGACACAGATAAGAGCACACTACTCCCCGTGACACGAGCCGCCAGCACACTCCAAACAGCCAGCAGTCCCATCAGCACTCACCTGCAGGTAATGCATCCGTCTTTTCATCCATCTCTCTGTCCCCTCTTCCTTCTTGCCGCTTTAGTGAGCCAAGAGTTGCTTTTGTTCTTTCTTGGTCTTCCTTGTGCATTACTTTAATTACTGCTGTTACAGCTTTCACAGTGATGAATGGATATGTGTGAGCGTGTGTGTGTGCGCGCCTGTGTGTGTGTGTGTGTGTGTGTGTGTGAAGCAGAACAGTGTAGTTCAACTTTGCCTCATACATGCTTTTATGTGAAGTATTGCCAAACGTCGAGCTGTTGAGATTACAGTGTGCTAATAGGCCAGTGTGTGATCATTAAAATCAAGAGGTGAAACTAATGTTTTTATTGTACGTCACTGTCTACTGCTGATGATGTAAAAAAAAAAAAAGGCTTTAAGCTTCTGTAATAAGCTAATAGCGGTACAATAAAAATGAGTTGCATATATCCGCTTTACTCCAGCGAACCTTTTTTATTTGAAGGAGTAAAGAGTTTTTGCAGCCATTCAGAACTTTATAGAGCCTGTCCCAGTTTGAGGGGAGGGGCCACTAAAATTATGAAGAGTGAAATACTAATTATCTCTATCAAAGGCAGGTGTATAATTTGTTTACTTAAATATTCATGAGGGCGAGTAAGGCATGGTATTGGGCTATTGTGAGCATATTATTAACATTTCATAGGGCTTGTGCTGGAATGCAGAAGGGCTCTTCATTATTTAATACCCCGATGCATAATGAGCTGTGTGATTAGTTCATATGGCGAATTGGTTCAACTCCATTCTGAAGAGAGATAATTCACATTGTTCTCAAGAGTCTGAATATAATAGCTTCTTTAGTACAATGAAATTAAAAGCTACACATTTTATATTTCAGCTTACAAATCCCCTTGGCAATATTCTGTTTTTGAGCCTTTTTCTTCCTCTCCACGATCTCTCTCACCTCCATCTCAAAAAAAAAAACCCCAATGAATTTTAACATTGTTTAAATAAAACACATGTTTACCTACATGTTTTATTTAGAATGCACCCAAGCCAATTAACACTGTTCATTAGCTGAGCGGGGTATTTGTTTTGAAAGTTTAACCAATCACTTTGTTATGCTAATTGTGATGTAATTTAATTTGAGTCCCATAATGATGATGCCGTTATTATCCCCATAAAAGATGCAGTTAAGCATCACGAGCTCATTTGCATGTGCTTGCAGGGGGAAGCTGGCTGAGCCGGCACCAGCAGCTCTCACTCTGCTTTTATTTTCTACCTCTGTTCCCCTCCCGCCCTTCAGCTCCTCCCGGTCTGTCACTATCTATTGATGATCAGCACTTTAATCTGATGTTTTAATGACCAACTGATTTGTGTAGAAGTAGGAGTGTTATGTGGATAATTTCATTCGTTTGAAAAAAAAACGCAAAGGATTTACAGATGAATAGAAAAATATTTCCCTTTTTTGGCACAGAGGTGTGTGTGTGTGTGTGTGTGTGTGTGTGTGTGTGTGTGTGTGTGTTTTAAAATATGTGCTCAAATTTACTTTTGTACATCAAAGTTCTTTTTTGCTGGAAAGACTCATTTTTTAATCTACTGTTTCCATCATTTGTGCTTTATATATCGTGATGGAAGATGAACACTGTTTGATTAGGAATGTGTACTGAAAAGAAAGAGTGTGGCTAGAATTTGTGCAGTGTGTGTGGTGCTTAGATTAAAAAAAAAAATCAATTTAAAAGCTAGAAAGAAAGAGGAGCTTCCGTGTATAAATGCACTTCAGCCTAGTTGGGCTGCCAGTGCATAAGCCTCTGCTAAACACTGCCCATTATCTGTTTTGTCAAGGGTTAGACTTGGGTAATTTTCCTCTGGAAAGATTATTTTTCTCATGACCAATCCCAACTGTTACGGCCCTAATTGGTTACATAAATCTTGTCTGGTATGAATGAGAAATGTTGCGGTGTTGTCAAGTATAATCTTCACCCTTATTTACCAATTCATTAAGATCTATCGATGCAGGACTAGGGAGAGGGAATGACAACATAAATCAGAGCCAGGGACATAATGACCCTAATCAGCCCCAAATAACTGGAAACGTCACTATGAGCTATGTCTCTATGGCCATGCGGCTGTGTGGCAGTGTGGCTGGGTTGGTTCCTCTCGCTGTTTCCAGTCTCTCTCTCTCTCTCTCTCTTTAACGCTGCTGAACTTATAAGCGCATCTCACATGCAAGTCAAAGACCCCTTTTTAATCTTTCCCCCACCCTCGTGCCAAAAAAAAAAAAGCCGGTGTCACAGATGATAATTGCACTAGAACAATGCTATGCTGAAATGAAATATGCATTTGAGTCTGGTAAATAGTCCAGGAAGATGGAAGACGGCCAAATAATGCTTTGAGCAGGTAAAGAAAATGGAACAAGCTAGAGGAAGAGAGCACACGCATATGAGAGAGAGAGAGAGAGAGAGAGAGAGAGAGAGAAAGCACTTGCCTCCGAACTGTTCTGCTGCCAAAGATGATTGGAGCAGACAATGGGGCCTCCCCCTTTTATAGGTCAATTACTGATGATTAGGTGGGCTGAGTTAATTAAAGAAATTACCCAAAATGAAAACGGGGGGAACTGCTTGATTAGATAGTGTCACTGTCTGTTCACCTACTTTCAGAGCCTTGTTCTCCTAGAGGGAGGTGCTTGCTGAGTAAAATTTTAATTATAAGGGAAGAGCTAAAGAATGAAGCCCAGTGATGTTAGAGACAGCCTTTATTCTGCACATGCAAAATGTTTTACTGTACATGTTGTGGATATGCCTTTAATTCATGACATGCAACCTTCGACATGAAAAGTTGATGATTAATAGTGATTTGCATTTTAGTGTTACTGATGAGTTCTCTTCTATCAGCATGAGTATAAGAAATCACTGAAATGTGTTATTACTGGGCTTTTAGATTCCATGGATTTCATAGAGGCACACAATGATTGACTCAGTTCTCCCTCTTTTCTCATGTTTTTTTTTATATTCTTTTATATTATATTCTTGTTTCCTTTCTTGTCTGAATGTATAGAGAATAGAATTAGCATCCTGTGCACACGCATATGAGAGAGAGTCTTATATGACATAAAGCTTGAAATTATGAATTTAAATTTGACAATATTTTTGTCCAACACCCCACCACCACCACCACCACAAATCTTGTACTACAGATCACATTGGATCCTGTTGCTTTGCAGTGTTAATAAAAAAAAAACAGTCTATTTTTCCCTGAATCCTTTCATTTTTAAACTTGCGATATATATTTCTTTGTAAATATGATTTTCTTTTCTTTCCCTTGTTCTAAAGTAATCTCATCTATTGTGAATCATTTTGAAATCCCATCTGAGAGGAGTGCCTTACTATTACTCAGGTTTATATGGGAGTTGTTAACTCTCTGTAAGGCGGCCCTTTAAAGGCAAAAAAGGACGTCTGGCACAGATTGTTAATCTTCAGAGGACTTAGAATGTTGAAAGTGGCTGTATTTATTCTTGTGTGTTAAGCCTGTTTTTATAGGAATGCTGTTTAGTCGTCTTTCCTTCCTCCTCACTGTTGCTGTCTGATCAGACACACAAAATCCTATCAGCGCAGGATGAACTCACAATCAAATAAAAATTACGACTATCATTTTAGCTGAAAGCAAAAATGTTCGAAACGGTCTAAAGCTGGCATTTTTGATTTATTAGGCAATCGTAACTATTAAATATTTGAGCGTACAGGCTGGTGCGATTCTTTATTTCGCATGCATTGTAACATATGGCAATGATGAATTAATTTCAGTGGAGCACAGAATTTGTGATTATTTTAAATGGTACCCATATCTTAACTGGATCAGGGCAGGAGGAGCTAGCAGACTGTGAAATGTAATTTTTGCTTTTTTTTTTTTTTCTGCACTTTTGGAATTCTGAGCACCTGAGCAACGCACTGATAACGAATACACTTCTTGGATCAGAGAGCCTGCCTTCCTGATGCTTTTCAGAAAGAATCATCATCAGGCTCTGTTTTCTCTGCAAATCACTACATTCTTTATGGGCAGTTTATCCAAGGATAGAAACAAGTAGCCAAGGAGCGTTGTATACGTAACTAGTCTGTTGTTGTCATAGTGTTGATTTTTTTTTTTGAAAGTAAGTTGGCCGGAGTAAATCCGTCCTACGAGACTGTTACTGAGCCAACATCAGTGACTTTACAGTTGTGTGACTGAATTTGTGTGTGTGTGTGTGTGTGTGTGTGTGTGTGTGTGTGTGTGTGTGTGTGTGTGTGTGTGTGTGTGAAACATCTGGGCTGTAAGTGGCTTTCTCTCACTCCCACACTTTTCGTCTGCTTAGATCCCCCCAAATCACAGCCATAGCCTTGAATGCGTTGGCAGGATTCTGGGATTTTTACCTGGTGGAAAAGACAGATTTACACGTCGTATTAGTCAAGAGCAAACATTTGCACAGAGAGGAATTGCGAGTGTGGTAGTGTTACAGCATAAAAAAAAACAGACAAAAAGACACAGGGCAAATAATATCTCTTTATATCAGAGCTAGAGCGATTGGTTTGTATCAGTGTTGAAGGGTCGGAGCTTTTCTATGGTTTTGAACATGCAGTTTTGTATGACAAATATAGAGGAAGTGTAGAACCACAGCAAAGCGGCAGCGAACGTCACACTGCTGATTAGTGCATCTTGGAGAATCAGTTATAAATCACGGTTATTAAAAAGTAATAATAAATTGTACATCAGGATGGTCCCAGTTAGCCCAGAAATCTCACAACCCTGGCACCAGGCTCAGCACTACTAACAGGAGCTGTAAATATCGCTCCGGTGGGGTTAACCTTCTGCCCCAGTGGGTTTTTAGGAAAGGACAGTCTGATACAGTGACAGGCTGCCAGCCCTTAGGGCCAGTGTGTCTGTGATGAACACATCTACACATCTATCTCTCTCTCTCTCTCTCTCTCTCTCTCTCTCTCTCTTTTTCTCCTGTCACTGTCCATCTCGCTCTGGCGGTACAGCAGAGAAGTGAGTGGTGACACTTGGCCGCTTGAGCGGCGTGCAGACTCTCCTCCCCTGCTCCGTGGCGTGGAAATGAATGCAGGCACGCCTGTGCTTCTAATTGACATTGTAATTGGCAGATTTGAATGCTGCTGTTAGATGGCTAATTAATTTATCTCACCGCTGTCATTAAGGTTAAAGCACCATCTGATCTCCCTGAATACACTTTGCATACATCTGCATGCCTATTATTTTCAGTTACACACTTACATACAACTTTTATATAATGTGGATTTGGAGGCAAATCTTATGTTAATGATGTGTGCGCCTTTAATGATCTCATCAGTAATCCGTGGCATTAATGAGGATATAATGCTAAAGTACATATTTTGCATGTTTTATATTTGATTAGGATTTAAACAGGACATAAATGTAAATATTACTTTTACAGAACAGGTTTATATATATATATATATATATATATATAATCTTATTTGAATTTCCAAGCCACATGAT
>JAPEKM010000014.1:28910703-28924278 GCA_027575975.1 Cathorops multiradiatus
CCCTGGACAAGTTGCCAGGTCATCACAGGGCTGACACATAGACACAGACAACCATTCACACCTACGGTCAATTTAGAATCGTCATGCATTACAACTAAGCAAATACAGGATAAATGCATAAAGGCAGAGTAGTCATTTCATGTTTGTTGTGAAATTGTATGTGTGGATGAGTCATTTGCTTGGCCCCACAATACGTTAAGTTTCTGCCCAGAAGGGAAGAGGAAATCTTCCATTTGTGCCATATGTCTGTGCAGCCCCACTGTCCCCATGTTTCCGGCTGGCTCCCTGCAGCAGGAATTCCTACCTTTCAGTTTAGGAGCAGCATTCCCAGGAAGACGCCTTTCAAAGGAGAATTGGAGGAAGTCCTGATTCGGACAGTTTTACGGTTGCTCAACGCAAATCCTCGACTCGGAGGATGCTAGAGCAGGAAACGATTTTATTTTGCTTCGTTTGAGGTTTAAAAGAGGGCAGCCAGGTGTGAGAGAGAAAACTGTCTAATTTGGGTTGGGGTGTTAGTGTCACAAGGGACTACAAACCTCATCAGATGGAAAAGCCGAACCTTTTAATGTATGCAAATGTATGATCGACAACAAGCGAATGGGAATGTGTTTGTATATGTGTGTCTTGACCTTCCTGGCAAATAACTGCAGTCTATCTTGGCAGAGTATGAGCCCTTCCTGACCACATTCTCCTTTGTCACAGTACAAGCATCCTGGACTACATCGATGCATGTGTGTGTCACAATTACTCACTCTCTGTGGTCTCCAAGTTTAGAATGTAACGAAAACTTTCGCATAGCGGCAACAGAGGAAAACATCCAAACCAATCAATGTGGTGACGGTTCAGCTTGCAAAGCCAGTCCACCTCATGTGTAAATCCCTCCCGACTGCTGAAGTTTTTGGGGCAATTTGAAGAAATGTGTGCTAGAGGTGGGAATGTTAGTTGGTGTGGGTTAGACAGAAACATGTCAGAAACAAGACTTTCCGAAAATAAGCCAATCAGGGAGTCCCTCTACGCCAATAAAACTGTCAGAGATAGTGAGTCAGACAGCCTATTTTCATGCTTGGCTCACTCACTCTCACTCTGTCACTCTCTTTCCCCCTGCTCTCCGTCTCCCTGTCATATAATTAGTCTCTTCTCTCTACTCATTATAGTGTGTCTCATCATTCATGCATGTGTGTGGCAGTTGCAGTCCTAGGACAGTAGATTGAACTGGAGTTACATCATGCCCTCTGGTGCTTGTAACTCATTCCGGCAGGGTGGGTTGGAGTTTACGACAGTCTGTCTCAGCTAGCAAGCACTGCATCATGGGACAGGTAGAGGAAGATGATAACAAAGGAAAGACAGAAATATGTTAAAGGAGCCATTTGTAATTTTTGAGCCCTCTCTTGCTTGAGCGGTCAATTGGAGTTGCAATGAAAACAAGTATTTCCTTTCTTTCTGACTAACTTCATCACTCTTTTGAATTGTAAGTGCATTCTGGGTGATATTTAGGTGAAAAGAGCTCTGAACAGCTCTGTTTTGGCTGAGGCCTGAGGATGGAGAGATGTTATGGAAAAATGTGAACACACGTGTTAAATGAAGAAAATAATCACTTGCATTGTGTTCTAAGTCTCATTCATTATCTCTAGCCGCTTTATCCTGTTCTACAGGGTCGCAGGCAAGCTGGAGCCTAAATTGACCGTAGGTGTGAATGTGTTCTAAGTGATCATTTAAATGTACTTAAAATAAATTTTTTTATAAAATAATTAGAGCCCTGTAATCACTTATCTTTAAAAACCCCTTTAAGTAACCCATAATTTATTGTATTGGGTTTATACAAATATTTCATATGCACAAAATGGTGCTACATACACACAACTCTATGCATTAAATATTGTTACTCCTGTACTGACCCTTCTCTTATACATGCAGGTCCCACCCTTAATAAGAAACACCACCTTTTTGTCCACTTTCTTTTACACTCTCAGCTGCTTTCCACCTGCTTTCTAATTTATGAAGCAACGCCAATCATACCTCATCCTATACTACATCTCAGCCTGCTCCTTCCAGCATCCTAATGTACATCATTTATTGCGTCTCATCTGAAGAACAAATCCTCAAGGCAGTTCCAATAGTAAACCCTATTGTTGCCTTTGGCATGAAATTGGCTTTCGGAAGTTTAAAGTTGCAGTATGTCATTTTAAAAAGTGTAATAGACCTATAATTATTTCTTACAGTAGTAAACCTTGGTAGGTAGGCAGATATAGTTTATTTAGTTTAGGAACTGCGTGTTTCAAAGCTCATCTGAGAGGCCTCATCATTAGCTAAATCTAGGAAGTCCAGTTGCCAAGACATTCATCATACTTTAGATGACTGAAAATCTTCACGGACATGGAATAATCATATCCATTTAAAGACACCTCAGAAAAACGTGAACTCGATATTTCAACACAAATCTACAGTTTATATATTTCATGCTGGTATTTATATTTTTCTGGCCCACTTGAACTGGAAAAAATTGCTCAGTTGTGCCTTTGAAAGGAAAGTGTGATGTGAAAGAAGCAGATGGGATCGATTGAAGGGAGAGAGGAAAGCTTATCAGTGTATTCTGTGCAATTTCATTTTGTCTCACAGACAGCAGAGGGGTCTAAAAGTGACAAATTGCTCATTTAAGGCCTGCAGTGCTATTTGAGGCATATGGCAGGATTCGATATACTTCAGCCTCTCCTTTCTGATGTTGTAGTCTATGTCAGGCTGTGTGCCCTGAGTTAGTGAGCAGCTTGAACAAAGCATCTAATGTTCTCTCCGGTGAGACACTAAATCAGAGTGAAGCACTGAGCCTCTCTTGCCACTGAATATGTCTCGCTCACACACGCTGCATGTCTGGCCAACCCTCTCTATAGATCCCCACAGAAATGTTTCTGATATGGAGTCAGTGGATCAGTTGTAATATTAATGATGCTATTTTGACACTGAAAACATGCTCTATTTTCTGTATAATGTGGTGTGTGAGGCAATAACGCATTCTGGGAGCTGTAATCTGGTTTGAATTTAAGCTGTTTTGAAGCTGTAGACATCCTGTGGAGTGCAATTACAGTCTCTGTCCTGTCTTGGACACTGCAAGGAAAGCAGTGCTGTGTGTTGTCTCAGGATTTCTAAATTAGTCAGAAAAGATGAAGTGCTTCACTGTTCTTATCTTTGTATTGTCCTGCCTGCCAGTGATTTCAGTGTGCGAGTGTGTGTGTGTGTGTGTGTGTGTGCGAGAATGTGTGCATCAGGAGTATCCTTTTCTGCTCGTTTTATTCCAGTTGGTTTTGAGACATATTAATAATTAATCTCATGGAGATATCTTCTTACACCCTACTCAGCCCATTTTATTTCATGATGTCTCTTGAATACTTGTTCTACCACTTTTTTCTTTTTTTTTTAACCTTCCGCCTTCCTCTTTGTGTATCTCCTACTACTTTCCCTTTACACCTTCTCGTTTTCTTTTCCCATGAGCACCACACCCTTTGCCACCCTCCTGAATTGGACAACTGCTATGTTTACCTTGGCCTTCCTTTTTAACTGTAAATGTTTTTATATGGCACTAACTTGCTCTTTACATTTGCTTTCCTGCTTCGAGAATCCTTCACATAGTACTGGATGATCTCAGATTAGTGGTTGAGCACTCATGTTTGTTTCCAGTAAGGTCTTGCTGTCCCCAGATCAGTGCAGCTTTCCTGGTTGCTCATCTGTTGTTGTTTATTAGACGGTTTGTTAATATGCAACAGAACAGGAAATGCTTGCTGAGTTAGAGGGAGGGCAAAGCCTGGTTAATTTTTTTTTTCAGTAAACGAGGAGGCTTTTTTGCTCCTAGTTGTTGTAAATGTGAATAATGGTTGGGGAATTACAATAGTTTCTGTGGGATTGATGTACTGTATGAGTCACAAAAAGTGAGAACAGAAGAGGCACAGCTCACTCGTATCTCAGTCTGTTTGTGAGAGGTTTCCCTGATACTAAAAATTTGTGGATATTAGAAAATGAATCCATTCTATAATCATATAATGTATGGTCTGGAAGTGCCACAGTGTCTGTTAAAGCCCAACTAAACTATTTAGGATCATTTGACTGAGCAGCACCTTCGTGTATAGAACAAATCCACACAGACACAAAGCTTATGGTTATTCCTGATAGATGGAAATTGTGTAATAGAACTGAGTTACAGATCACTCGTGTCTTGCTGTCAGCAAGTAAGGAAAACACACATCTATAAACTCAATAATCTCAGACATTTGATAAACCTGTCTGTGTTTACCTAACAAATACACACTGTAGTTTACTTCTGATGAATTATGCTAGAAGGAAGTTCAGGAATTGTACGACATTCTGGGTGTGGACTGACGGGAAATATGTATTTACCTACTTGCATAGAGAATCGAGCTTTAAACTGCTGAAGCTTTATCATTCAAATCACAGCTTATTCTCAGATCATTCAGTATTTAGTCCAGAAGAAAATGCAGACGTTAAAGATGCAGTTACAATGAATTTCTCTTTCTGACTGCTGGGTGTGTAGCAGACATGGAGAGTGCCATCACCTTGTGGCAGTTCCTGTTGCAGTTGCTGCTGGACCAGAGCCATAAGCACCTGATCTGCTGGACGTCTAATGATGGCGAGTTCAAGCTGCTCAAGTCGGAGGAGGTGGCCAAACTTTGGGGTCTGCGGAAGAACAAAACAAATATGAATTACGATAAACTGAGCCGAGCTCTGCGCTACTACTACGACAAGGTAATACGCTCATGGGATAGAGTAAAATAATTCTAATCTGGTTCATATACTGGTATTTTAAATAAAGAGAAAATATTATGTTGAACATTATAAACCTGTATTTTTTTTGCGTATTGATGTACAAAGGTATTCCTTAGGCACAATAATTGAGTGATTTTATATTGAGCTTTAAAATTAACTTGTACAGAATACATGCTGGGCAGCACAGTGGCGCAGTGGATCGTGTTGCTGCCTCATAGCTACTGAGTCCCCAGTTTGATCCTGAGCTCAGGTTACTGTCTGTGCAGAATTTCACACATTGTCTGTCAGTATGGGTTTAATTGAGGTTCTCTCTTTTCCTCCCAACTCCCCAAAACATGCTGAAGCGTAGACACAAAATTCCCCCAGGTGTGAAATGTGCATGATGCCCTGTGATGTGTATTGCCACCTCACGCAGAGGTTTTGGATCAATCATGACACTGATGAAGATAAAGCAGTTACTAAAGATGAATGAATCAATAAAGAAACCATAAAGTGTGCAAGCTATGAAAAGGCATGCTCAATGATTTAAAATAGTTTGAATGTGGTTTATAAATGAGTTGTTTATTTAAAACAGAAAACAGCCTTGTCTTTTTATATTATACAAAAAAAGCCTGCATTCATTTATTGGTTGGATATTTGAAGTAAGAAATAATTGGGAGGAATTTATGTAATTGAAATGCATCCGAGTCAATATAAAACAAAATTTAACATCGAGACAGTGAGCTTAGCAGTATTGCAGGTAATTGTTGAAATAATTAAGCTAGACTTAAATCATGAACACAATTAAAATATAATTAATGGTTTATTTCTTGTTGTTTTTCCTTTATCTTGCAGAATATTATAAAGAAGGTGATTGGTCAGAAGTTTGTGTATAAGTTTGTCTCATTTCCTGACATCCTGAAAATGGATCCCCAGGCGGTGGAGCTTGGCCGAGAAGGGGGCAGCATTATGTTACAAGAGGCCGAGTCTGATGGAGGGGAGGGGGAAGAATCTCCAAAACACTCCCTGTCATCGCTGAGAAGCCCCGCTGGCAGGAATGAATATCTTAACTCTGGCCTGTACTCATCTTTTACTGTTAGCTCCCTCCAAGGCCCGCCTCCACTGCTGCATCCAGTCAAAGTGGAGAAACGGAGAGGGGTGGAACGAGGGGAAGAAGGACCAACTGTGATTAGGTTTGTCACCAATCGGTCAGAGAAAGCAATGCCCCTCCCTTCCTCGCCTGCCCCTACCTCATCAGAGGTTTTCTTTAGCTCAAAAGCCTCCCCTAATTCCTCTCATTCATCGTCCCCATCTCATAGCCCATCCTACTTACGGAGGCTGAGCCCAGAAGCTCAGATGGACGAATCAGAGCAGAACGCTCAGCCTCTCAATTTATCATCTGGCCACAGGGAGCGAGCCCAGGTGCAAGCCTCGCCCCATGAGAGGAGGAGTAGCACCAATGGACTTCCTCCCAAACCTCGGAAACCCAAAGGTCTGGAAATCTCAGCTCCTTCTATACTGCTTTCAGGAAGTGACCTGGGTTCCATTGCCCTTAACAGCCCTGCATTGCCCTCAGGGTCCCTCACACCAGCCTTCTTTACTGCACAGGTAACACACACCCTCATGCACATACAGAGTTCCTCTGTGTTGTTTTCTACGTTCATACCACAAGTTTAGGTATTTAAGGGATAATGGGTAAGTAGTAGGCAGGGTTTTAACAGAAAGAGAGAGTGAGACAGGAAGAGAGAAAAGGGGAGAGAGCGGGAGGGAGGAGTGAGACCTATAAGTGAAGCCATATGCCTGTAATCCTGCCCACTACAGTGCAGTGACACAGGACAGAGAGCAAGAGTGAGGAGAGAGAGAGAAAAGGAGAGAGATGAAATTGATTTCATGTGTCTCTCAGTGGCCGGAAGCTGGTAATCCAAGGTCTCTGACCTCTGAAGAGCAACACATTCATATATTCTCTCTCTCTTTCTCTCACGCACTCAAAGGGATAATTAGTTGTTTTAAAAAGCCCTATTTCCTGAAAGGTATTCATGAAACAGTATAAAGATTATATCTTATCCCCTGAAACTTCTCAACCTATTATTCAATAACTATTATGATTTATTCAGTAATTACAGCGATAGATAAATAGGTTCCAAGGTGCGAAAGTCTTGACCTGGACAGAGGACAGTCTGTAATCATATTTTAGCCTAATTAATCTTTAAAATTGCACCGAAATTACATCTTGTCTGGAATGGGTTATGTATGTAAGTTAAAGCAACTAGCACCATCAAGGCTGAAAGTGGACATACGGAGGCTATTCCTGCTGCAGTAAACCAGCTAAAATATTTTTGTCACAACTTTATGCTGTATTATTAGAATGTTTATCACGTTGTGACATGCACTGTATTGTAAAAGTAGCTGCTGATATCTACAATCCTGTAGATGACTCAAAAGTATACACACTAACACAGTGGCCCTGCCATTAACTGGTATTTGAATATATTCAACTCTTTATAGTGTAGTAGTCAGATCTACATTTTATACGTCACATTTCTAGTTTGTAGAGAAAGCACGAAACATGGACTTTGATCCTGAGCAACACTTCCCCTCTCGCCAAAAACAAGAACCATACGCACGCCCACACACACTGAGCCCACAGTGTGACATTTTACAAATGTAATCAGAAGTTGAATCTTCCTTCACTGATCGTGTGTGTGTGTGTGTGGTGGTTCTTTTTTTTTCTTCTTGCCTGCAGACTCCCTCGGGTTTGCTGCTGGCTCCAAGCCCTCTCCTCTCCTCCATTCATTTCTGGAGCAGTCTGAGTCCTGTCGCTCCTCTTAGCCCAGCACGACTACAGGGACACAGCTCTCTCTTCCAGGTATACAGTACAGTACAACCCTCATAATGGCTTCAGCATCATGCCCATTAATAGGGAAAATGGAAGAAAGTAAATGTTCAAGATGGAGAATGCTGGGTACAGTAGGTGTATTATGCATCCATGCTGCATCTTGAAATTAGAGGGGAAATGTTTTATTGTGAAGACAGTTGACCGTGTTTCCTATTATGAGCACTGGGCTGAAGGTCTACATGAGTAGATAAGTGTGTGCGATGTGTGATTGAGGATCATTGTGTGGTGGATTGCATGTACTTTTTTGCTCAGGGAGTGTGTTTCTGTTTGGTGTCATGTTTCACTGCTCATGTGAGAGAGAGGGGAAATCCTGTGGATACTTCCTGTTCTGGCTCAAGGGAGACTGTCTGCACAGTGTGTGTAAGGTGTGTGTGCACGCACGCGTTTATGGATGTTGCTTTGTGCGGGGTAGGGTGTGGCTTTACTGCAAACAGCACAACAGGAAGCAGATCAGGTAACTGAGGCAACCTTCTTGACAATGGTTGTGACAGTTAAAAATATACACTTCCGCCATACTATACCTACAGTAACACACACACACACACTTCGCACTCACTTCCTCAGGCAATGGCATAAGGAGCTTTCTGGCTGGTTGTGATTGTTTTATTGATCAGTTCTTGGCTGTTATTGGAAAACTCCTGGCTTGGATGTTTTTCTTTGTATTTGTTGGTCTTCAGTCTTTTATTCTTAGCCGCTCTTACACACTATTTCCTTATCTAAAGGTCACTCTGGGAAAAGGATTTACTTGTGTATCTGTATGTGTGTGTGTATGCACTTTGGAAATAAGCTACAGATGTTTCCTCTCCACACTGGATACAGGGGGTGGGGGGCAGCTTCCTGTTAAAGTAGGGAGGGGGTGATAACTGAAAAAGACTGACTGTGTATGCTCAGTTCTCTCATAACAGGAAGTTCCTCTCCTAGCATTACCATGATGCATTAGTGGCCATAAGGGGCTGGCTATGAACATGTTTGTGTGCACGCGCGTGCGTGAATGAGAAAGCTTCTCATTCAGAGCAAGCATGCAGTCCTTTTTGTGTAGTTACACAAAAAACTCTAGTTGAAGTCATATGCTTTTTAAAAACAAAAAAATTTAACCCATTGACAAATGCTAATAAAATCTCCCTACCGGTTTTGCTTGTAAAATCAGTGTAGGCGTACAGGTAAGTTTCTGTGGATTGCTGAGCTGATGATGTAATTGTTCATTTCTCTCCACAGTTCCCTACTCTGCTGAACGGACCTCTCCCTGTGCCTCTCCCCAACCTGGACTCTTCGTCCTCTTCTTCCTCGCTTCTCCTTTCATCTAGTACTCCAAAATCCTGATTCCAAACCCTTGTCGAGGAAAAAAAAAACACATTAATACTTGCTAAAAAGTCAAGGTTGCACTACACCTCCTTGTGGTTACAGTTACCACAAAAATAACCACATCCAACATTTTAAAGAAAGCAGATTTCATTTTTAAAAACATTTCTAGCCCGAAACTCAGGCTGTTCACCAGTCCGCTCATGTGGTAGGTATTATTGTGCCAAAGACAACAAAATGGCACCAGTGAGCTGTTGGAAAAACTCAGCCTGGGAAGGTATCATCCAAATCAGTGTCTCAGCATTTTTTTTAAGTCATATTTTGACATGCAGGACCACGATAATCCAGAGTCCTCCATGTATTACAATTCACATTTGGCAAACACCAAAGATACCATTGAATTCCAGACAATACACTCCTCCCACAGTCCCCCCCCCCAATTGTAGTCATTGCAGATTCCCACCCACAAGCTAGTTCTGTTGGGTGATATGGTGAAGGTTGACACATGCCTCCTCCATCATATTAGTCTGCTGCTAAAATACAGGCAGCTGAAAGCACTATTTAACCAATCCCTTATACAGACATGAGCACAGAGGTGTCGGTGTCTTTTTGAATGATGCAGAAAGACACCTGCGCCATCCTGCTCACCCACAGAGCAAAGCCAATCATACTCCCAGTCATGGATGGCTGCAGAGTCACTGGGTTTCTAATTCACAATCATTCGACGATAACAATTTAGTGCCTCTGGCGTTGGTGCTTTTATCAGAATGTTCATCACTCAGTTCAGTGACGCTCCTACTGCAAAGCTATGAGAGCATACCTATGACAACCCATATTAGACAGTTTGTTTCTCCCCATTGTTTTTGTAATCACCTTCTGAGGCTGTGAATCAGGTTATCTGTTTAATTTGTCTGACATCGTATATTATATTGTATGCACTGTGCTTTAAACTACCGGCTGTGCCTTTTTTTTGTGTAAGAATGTGTATATGTATTATTTTCCTGCTTTTAAAAAATTCAAAAAATGTTTTGTAATGGACGAATTCCATCACCATATTGGAAAGAAAATCATTGTAATAGCTTTGTTATTTTTTCATTACAGAATTGAAAACAATGTATTCTCGTATTAATTTTATATTTTTGCTTTCTAAGAGTCAAAGAAATGTGCCTGTTTTCAATAAAAGGAAAGCATTGAATGCTGTGCAATGGCCTGTTCTGAAATTTGTGTTAAAAACAAACCCCTTCAGACACACTCATACAGAGACAGAAGAGAGGATTCCGTAGGAAACAGACCATGTTTACTTCACTGATCAAGAGAAATAAATATCTGCAGTAGAAAGAGTTAAATGGTCAATTCAGCTGACATTCAACTGAGCGCATCAGTGTTCCACAGAGGCGAGGTTTACAAGACACCAGGCGTTCCATGCGTCTATACACATACACACGCTTCTCCAGTCACAATCAACTGCAAAATTACAATATTAATCAACAGAGATGTCAGTTCAAAAACAAGTCTGTAATCTAAAACCTCTGTCTGAAATTATTTCTTCATGTGTAGAAATATTGGGAGGAAGGTATTGGTCCAATGCAGCCATGTTTTTGTTCCTGTATTTCACACTTTTTCCTCCTAAATAAAGTTCAAGAATGAATGTGAGACAGTTGGACCTCAACATGCCACACTGTTATACTATTATTCACAGACAAATCAAAATGTAGAAAAAAAAGATCTTAATACTGTTAAGGAAACTAATGCATCGTCAGAAAACTTACTAGCATGGTGCAACAAGCTTCTGTACAGTGTGATCTCCCTGACCTCTCACTCACTTACACACACACACACACACACACACACACACGAGATCTGGCATGACTAATTTTGTACAAATCACTGATGCATTAGAATAAGTTGCTCTCAAAGGGGAACAAATTCATACAAGCACTTCAGTCCAGGCAGAAAGTTTTCACTGAGGAAAAGGACAAGTAGGACACTAAAGGAAAACATTTGTTCAAAGAGGAAGGTATGGAAGGTCTTCAGTCATCTCAGCAAAGATCACGTGATTACTGCTGGTCCAGTGGTTTTGATTCCCCTCTCACAGCTTGGTCCTCCACCACCACATCACGGCTTGCTTCACAATGCTGAATGAACGTGGCGACAGTCACAAAGGATTTAATCGCATCTATAAACAGTTTAACGCTCTTTCACCAGGCTGAACACCTGAGAGTTTGTCTCCCTGAATGAGCTACACACTCGCTGCATCCATGGCTCACTGTCAGAGAGGAGGAGGGTCTATTCTCCAGGCTCTGGGTCATTTCAAATGTCAAAGTGAGCTTTGGAGATTGGAATGGGAGTGAGGAGGTTTTTTACAGCGTTTATAAAGTATGTAGGAACTACAATTTCTACATAACCATGCCAAAAAAAGGATGCAATTCAAAATGTGGCCAACGACAAACATGACATTTGCAAGATGAACATTATTAAACATAAGTATATCCAGTATAACAATTTTTTTTAAATGAAATCCTTGAAGGCAGTACTGATGTGTCCGCAACCAGGAAGGCTGCCTGAGAGTAGGGAAGGTTACAAGGAGACAGTAGTTGATTAGCAGCAAGGGGGGGAAAGCCCAACAACCTTTCAATAAATACACATACATACACACGTATATACACACTCCCCTCTCACAGTCTAATCTCTAATGTGTTTCCTTGAGGAAGCGGACATGGGGCAGGGGCATCACTGTGTTTTGTCACTGGGACTGGCTGCATGCTGGACACAGGAGGAGGATGGGAAAGAGCCAGACTGGTCAGTCCCCCTCACCCACTGTTCACCCTTACACACACACACTCACTAAAGAGGGTAGGGAGGCTAGTCTGTACAAGACAGTTGCTGAGCAAACGCCATCATCCTGATCCACTGTGTGTGCTTGTTTGTGTGCGCGTGCGTATGCTTGTGCGAGTGTGCTTGTTAGAGCCAGTGTTTAGAACAGCATACTTTGTCTTCTGTTCTTGCTGCTTCCTAGAGGGAGAAAAAGAAGAGTCAGTGACTTGCTGCATATTAAATTTACATTAAAAACAACACAAAAACAAATCTGCCTCAAAGCCCATATACTGTAGTTCTTAGTATTCAGAAGTTAAAAACTGGGCCACTGCTCCCTCTTCTGGACAAACACACTGCATCAGATAAGCTATGACTGTCATTGTTATAGTTAGCCAAGTTTCCCTTGACAACATGCACATAATACAAGCAAGAGAAAGACAAAACTCTAAAAACTGGTAAAATTAGAGTTTTGTCGCAACCAGTCTCTGCAATTAATTACGCCCAAAAAGTGAAGAAATGCTACAAATGGACCTTAAAACTACAAAAATCTTTTAATACATTTCCCATCAAATATAGAGCTCAAGGTCGTCCAGCGTTCCGTGCTTTAGTGCTTGGTGTGATGTTCCGAGCGATGTTGCTCGGTGGCATCGTGGCGGTTGTGCAGGCAGTTTGGGACACACCAGCGCTCTGCTTGGCGGTGCTTCTGGGCTCGCTTTGTGGATCCATGGCATGGTGTTCAAGCGATGTTGCTGGCGGTGTCACAGCGGTTGTACTGGAGATGTGGGACTTATTTTCGTGCGCCTTTTGGTGGGACTGTGGCTGCTACACCACGGGAATTACATCCTGACCCCGATTTGGTGGACTCCCCCCTTTTTGTCTATAATTGTAAAGCGTCCTTGGGTTTTTTGAAAGGCGCTATATAAATCTAACTTATTATTATTATTATTATTTGGTGATCAGTTTATCTTCTGCTCACTTATTCACAGTAACAGACATTTTCAGTAAGGGTGCCCAAGCTTTTACATGCCACTGGATCTTTTGCATGTATGTGGTGGATCCAGGATATTTTTTTGTCTGTTCCCAATGTAACTCAAAAATTAGTGAACGGATCTGGATGAAATTTGGTGGACAGCTTTAGTATTATCCTCGGATCACGTGATTTGATTTTGACGCTGATAATATGTGGCTTGGCAGAGGTATACCCTTCTAGTGTTCATTTCCGTGCTTAAGTAAGCTGTGAGTAAGAATTCTTGCAAATTTTCAAACTATAAACATAAAATTTATGGTAAATGAATACTGATTCAAAATATCGGTTACCTGTTTCCTTGATTACTCAGAATCGCTCCCAGTATCAGCAAAGAAAAAAAGCATGTATCGGTCGACCGCTAATCCAGACCATGCTATTCTGCGTTCAAGGTGAAGCTGCAAATTCCCCACCTACAACCAGAAAAAAAACCACCGAAAACGCCCCCTCAACTTGCCATTTCAAGTTGTCAACCCGGGGTAGTCTTTTCAACTACTGGTTCCTTCCCTGTTTCCAGAGTGACGTTAAATCAATATGGCTGCTCACAGTGTGAATAGTATAATGCTCTCCTTCTGTCTATAACAGTGTTAGCTTTAGATCAGTTCATCTACAGACACAACAGTTAGTTAAATCTATAACACTCGTACTAATAATCGTACTGAGGCCAAAAAAAAAAAAAAAAAGATAGTGTGTTTCAGGTAACATGAAATACTAAAATACAGTAGGGTCGGTAGGTAGGAAAAAGTTTTTTTTTTATTAATTTTTTTATTTTGTTCGAAAAAAATGAACACAA
>JAPEKM010000014.1:29145406-29157520 GCA_027575975.1 Cathorops multiradiatus
TCAGCCCTGTGATGACCTGGCGACTTGTCCAGGGTGTACCCCGCCTTTCGCCCGTAGTCAGCTGGGATAGGCTCCATCTTGCCTGCAACCCTGTAGAACAGGATTAAGCGGCTAGAGATCATGAGATCTCCTACTATGTAATTATATAATAACCATCTTTTCAAAGCCTACATAATACTACTGACTATCACTTAATGATGACTTCAATCACTTTCACTTAGCTGCTACTTTAAGGAGGTGTACTGTACTTTGTGTCTTTGTTGTGCATTGAACTGCTGCAACAAAACTATTTCTACTCAGGGATCAATAAAGTAGGGTACTTACATACTTACTACTTTCATACTTACTACTTAATTACTCCATCCATCCATCCATCCATCAATGGCAGATTCAGACCAATACCATGCAAAGCAATACTGCATTACAATGCTACCATATACAATGTTGAAGCAGAGGTACTTCATGGACATTCATATGCAAACTTGCCTTAAAATACAAAGAAATGTATACATTTATATTATATTATTTATAGATTTATATTACATGTATATAACTAGAGAACAACCTGTTTTCTCCAAAAAAAAAAAAGACAAAACAAACAATCCTATAGACACTACCTCTCTTTTGACTTGCAGTCCCCATATATAACCAAACTGTAGTGATAACAGTGATTATATATAACCTATTCCAGTGGCACACAAGCTCATTGCTGACCAAAATACCCCACTACCTCAGTGAAGTTCATTTCACCCAATCCGAAGTCGCCATAAACCAGTTCCAACAAACTGCCACTCAGCCCTCCTACTTCAGCCTCTTCGTCGCTGCTCCACTTCCGGTCAAACCCATCAGTGCAGCCAATAAGCGAAGGACAGCAGAGTCGTTGCTATGCGACGGCAACTTCCCTTAGAATATGGGATTTGCTGAGGAGACTCTCTGGGGTTCAGTGTTTCCGCGGTCAGGATGGCACAAGAACTCAAATAACTGAAAAACTATTTTTTAAAAAGCTACACTACGTTAAATTTATCACTACAATAATAAGATAAAGTGTGAAATACTCCAAAGACAGATGCTTTGGCTATCTTGTCAGTATGATTAATAACACAGCCACCTGTTAAAGTTGTTAAAGGAAAACCTGATCAGTGCTGCCACCTGCTGATCAACACTCCATCCTTCAGGAACCCTTTATTCATTAGAAGTGAGGAAGATGAATGAATAAATTCAGTTTTGTGTAAGTAAATTGTTAAATACTTTTAATTACTTCATCTAAAGTTACTCATTTCTGATTGCTTAGTTAAACTAAGCATTTCTACTAAGTTAGGGTAATTTTGCTGAAGGCGAGACACTACAGGATGAAACAATATGTTTGCTCAAAACAATTATTATCTCATTAAACTTTAAATCATGTTTGGCTTTTCAAATTTTCTCGAAATTGCTTTCTTTCTTTTTTTTTTCCTGTAATCAGAATAAAAGAACCTTAGTTTATAGATCTGTGGTTCTGAAACATTTTGTAGCCAGGGACTCTTTAAACTGTCAAATAAATTCCATGGACCCCCACAGTATAAATTTATTTCACGAACATTATTATTTTTTTTAATTTTAATGATATTTTTGGAGCCACGGAACTTCATATTTGTTAAATTACACTGATGGAACACAGTAGGTCTGAATTGACTTTGGTACTTGGGCCCCGATATATAATAACTTTGATAATATTACACTGTAATTTAAACCAGTGTAACAAAATTACCAAAAAAAAAAAATACATAAAAAAGTCATGGACCCCATGGCTATGCTTCCCCAGACCCCACTTTGAGAACCACTGTTCTAGATTCATGATATTTGACATATTCATTCCTTTCTCTGATTAGAATATTACAGAGGAATTTCCCAAAATGTTCATTAGGGATGGATTTACATTATATATATATATATATATATAGTGTGTGTGTGTGTGTGTGTGTGTGTGTGTTTATTTCCTGTAAAAGTGTTTTGAGAGCATCTTCACTGTGAAATAAATATTTAATTTTAATACTAACAAAAGGCTTGATTTTCGGTTTTACTGAGTCTGCAAATCTATGCATGTTACATTAGTTTAACACTCAGTGGTATGAATACAATTTCCAGTACAAAATTTAACAAATACCAGCATTCAACTGGTAAAGCATATAACATTACTCTATTCATTTATATTCTCTTCACTTATGCTAGCTAACTTTCCTAAACAGATCATGAGAATGAATTAATAACAAATTATGTAGATTGAATTTCATGTATTCTTGCAATTTTATCCCAGATTGTCCCATAACAGTAGAATAACATGAAATATACAATTTAGTTAAAACATTTTTAACACAGCAGTAAATAGGAAGAATAGTGATATCAGCCTATCATCCTCATCATGCAATACCATGGCAACAAGGTTACCATGGTCCCATGTCAGCGCCATCACTTCCTGTCTGCCCCGCCGTCTGTTCTCTTGTGTGTGCCAGTCTCTGCATGCCCCCCTAGGTGCCCGCCAGCATCTATAAATTCTGTACCAGTCAAAGGCTGGCCAGCCTGCAGCCATGTAACTGCTCTCTTAACACTGGATAATGGCTTTAGTTACAGAACCAGCTGCTCCAGGGCTACACAATAGGTGTTTCTGGAGAACAGTGTAAGATATTTTGCTGATGTCCTGGTCCCGTAGGTTATAGTAAAAATAACAATTTCCTCAAAGAACAACAGTAATACAGAACATAAAATGTTGTATTTTGTATTAAAAATTCAATAAACACATGTAGTTATATATTTAACTTTATTATTTGTCTTCAGACCACACTGCAACATTTGACAGTCCTAGTAGAAAAAAACAACAACAACCCTCCGCTGGTTGGGCGCCATCTTGTTGTTGGTATCCAGTGACGTATTGCTGCCCTTCAGGGAAGGCAGTAGGTTGTATAGTTATCTCCTGATGGGGCAAAATCACGACCCTGAAACCACACAACCTACTACCTCACCCTGTACGAACATCAC
This sequence comes from Cathorops multiradiatus, assembly GCA_027575975.1. Taxonomy (NCBI): domain Eukaryota; kingdom Metazoa; phylum Chordata; class Actinopteri; order Siluriformes; family Ariidae; genus Cathorops; species Cathorops multiradiatus. The sequence goes on from JAPEKM010000014.1 coordinate 29,148,419, forward strand.
TGAAAGCTTTCTCTAGGGCACAGACATCTCGTTTGAGCTCACAGATGAACAACATCTGTGGAACTCAAAGAAGAGTTGCTTGGCTCGTCTGTCTCAAAATATCAACAGAAATCAGACTAAAATGAAGACACTGCTGGATAAACTCAGTTTCACATTGTTCAATTGTTTCATTGAGGCCAAAATGCTTTTTGTACAGTTCAGTGCAAATGGTTGCCTTTGCTTGAAGGAAAAAAGAAGACAACATAAAGACATTACATTTATAGAAACAAGACTTTTTGTGTGTTAGGTATCACAAAGGTTACCTCATTATCACATGCACTAAAATGGTCAAACAGTATATAATTTAAAATGTTTGCACCCTCTTTATGAATGTCATGTCAAATTATTTCTAATAACTTGTATATCCATGTTTTTCTTGATAAATTATTTGTTCTCGGATGTCATTTTTCAGATCTCCCTTCTTCAGATCAGAAGGTCAGGTCAAAGATGTATTTTCAAAAATATTACTTCTTGTTTTGTAATCTAACCAACATTTCACATTTAAACTTTTTTCCCCTACATTTTCCCTAGTTTCTGCCCAGAATCTATGGAGGTGCAAACTTTTACACTCTTTTGTAGTTACTATCACAGGGAGTCTAGTAAATCCTTAAAAGCATCTGTGTTGATGTCCTTCATTGGTTGTGCAGCTCTTGATTGATGGAATTGAGACCACTTCAGGAAAGACAGTAAGTTGTATAGTTATCTGACAGCAAGGGTTCAACCCTAAAACTATACAACCTACTACCTCACCCCAAAGGGCCTGCAACAGGACTGACGATTCCTGTTCCTCAAATTACAAGCAATTAATTCCCAGAATCCAATACAGGGCAATTAATGATACACGATGATTATTAGGCACCATATATTGAGAACACACATGTAAACAAGAAGTATGCAGTAATAATACCACCTTCATACTCAGCTCTGCTTCATGAAGAGTTCTATGGGACATGGTTTTATGCAAAAAACCAATAATTTGGCCATCTGTGGAAGAGAGGAAGAGAGAGAAAGGGACAAAAAGAAATTGGATTGTCAACATATTTATTTACATGTACCACAGTCAACACAGCAGTGACTCTTGCTTTCTCCCACTGTGTCTTTAGCTGCACTGCCTGGTGTGATGTTTCTTGAACTCCCTTCATTATTAATGGAATCCTTGTTTACAGTTGTGCCTGCTGAGCCTGAGGAGGATCAGATCGCACCTCTGTCTGGCTTGAGTGAGCTCTGGCGTATTGGTGTGGTTCCATGTGTGTGGACTGCGAGTGTGCAGGTACGACTGTGGTGTGCATATGGTACATGAGTGTCCATATCTGAGTAACTGGGAGATCTGCGGTGAGAGTAAGGATGTAGTCATGTGTGGGAGTGAAAGTGTGGGCTACATTGTGGTTCACCTCAGGCACACACACGCAGCTTAGTCATACTACCACAGACCCCACTGTTACCGCAGCACTGACTCACACACGCTCAGCATACACACACAATCACACACAATACACAAACACATTACCACTAACTAAAACACTGATTCAAGTCATTTTCAAAACAAAATAACACTAAAATATCCAATGTCTATTTTGAAGAGCCATATAGTATATCTGTGGGCAAATCAAGTTTAATTCATGGCTTAATATTAGGTTTGGGGATTATTCTTTCGCAATTTTTATTCAGGAACAATGTTATAAATACATATTGTTAAAACACCACTGAAAAGAAAAAGCTCTGAACTCTCTTAATTTTGCTCCTGCCTTATTCTTTGGCTTCCATAAGAAGTTATGTAAGGACAATTCTTTTTGATTTAAACACATCTGTTTTCCTTCTTTCCTTTTTATTTTCAGAAAAAAAGTGTACTGTTTATTTTTCTTTTTGACTTTGACCAATTTTTTAAAATGAACAGTTTATAATGTAATTTACATTACTTGTCAACCACTTTCTCTTTCTGAAGATTTTTATTAGACAGCGTAGAGTAGGAGTAACCTGTTCTGAATCATACTCTATAAATGTACACCTCCTCGGTGAAGGGCGTTTAAAAAATCAACCACCTCTACAATAAAGCAGGAGAATTAGCAACATCCCTCAAGCCAAATCATCCATCCACATCAAACTGCAGTGGGAGTAATTATAAGGCCTTCTCGGTGTCCTTGAAAGACCTGTTGGAGTGAGTAGAGTTAAATGTGGAGCTGCGCTCCACTCCCTCTCCGTGTGTCTAACAATGTTTGGCATAACAGGAGCTGTTTGTGCTGGACTTTTAATAGATAAATGTGAAGCCTTCTTTTATCCCACACATTCTGCTCTCCTCCCAGTTCCATCACGTCACTGTAATATTACATGGCGTGACTCTGCCATTATGTGACCTAGATGCAGGAATCGCACATTTTGTAGAGACAGGTTCAATCCCTGAGCATATAATATTAAGCCATGTCACACATGCAGAGCATCCATAAAAGGGAGCTATAGTATCCTTTAATGCCTTTCTCAGTCTGAAACATGCACATCCTATACATTCACAGTGCATGCATTGTGTATTCATTTGTGCTAGATGTAGATTATCATTGTCTGTTGTTTGAATACTTTGCTCATATGACCCTGTGGAGCCTGGTGGAGATGGAGTCAGGTTGGAGCAATTAGCAGCCAATAGGTGGCGCTGTACTCCTAAGGCTTGAGTCCTGCCTATGAGAGTGAGAGAGCTGTGTTCTGTCACAATAGGGCTTTTATGCAGAACAGGCCACTCTCTGCACTGCTCCAGAGTCCTGTTTCTCTTAATCCCCATTTGAACTTTGGGTGCTGGAGTCACTTTCACATTTTCATGTACCTGATTTCTGTTACCAAAGCTGCAGCAAGGAACCTGGTCACTGGGGCAACTTTTTACTGAGAACGATTTGATTTGCTGCAGTGCGTGAACTCCACAGACAGACAGCAATGCACGCTGTCTGCTGTAATATTCCAGTGATAAATCAGTGCTGCAGGGATTTGAATACGTCTTTTCGCACAAAGTCATAAGTCAACAAAATTAAAAATGAAGCTTCTGCCTGAGAACAAAAGATCTTTAAACATCGATTGATCTGTTGAACGTTTAAGATAGCCCATCACACACTCGCCAAGATAAGCAAATAATGTCCTGAAATTATCACAATACAAAGACAATACTCGATAGCAAAACTCTTTTGAGTTCGCAAACCATAAAAATGAGGCAACACCAACTAACAAATAACAAGCTTCCCAGCTATTGACCAAAAAACTGAACACAATATAGATGTAATAAATACATAGACATCCAAATACACTAAGCAGAACCAAGTAGCAGACTCAGAGTCCTAATCAAGATGTTTGATAAAAAAAAAAAATCAGGGCAACGTGTTTTTGTTTTCACCATTCTCACAGCACTTTGGTGGAAAAAAAAGTTTAATTTGTTAATTCCAGATAAGTTGGGCTTTATCTTCGTCCTCTACTTTACTAAATGTATAGCCATGGCCAAAAGCATAACAAGTTAAAATTTCGTTCCACAAAATGTCATTCATCTACAATTCGTCGTCAATGTAGTTACATGATTTTGATGACCAACTGATGCAATGCCAAACTGAAATGGCAAACTTTAAGCAAACAGCTTCGGTTCAGTCTCATCTGAGTGACAATGCTACGACTGTACTGTTACTCCACTGACATCATGGGACTCACTAGGATAATACACTAATGTCAGTTTGATTATGATTTGAAACCAAACAATATGTAGTTACTAAAGCAATTAAATTAATTTAATGTATTTTCAAATCACAGGGGAAAAAAATTGATAATTGAAAGAAATCTGCAGTAATTTTAGCAAAATTTTTCATTCAAGAGTAGTGTCTTTTTTTATGCTTTACTAATAATCTGCAAAATCCATCTGATGCTGTAGTACTTGCACTGTCTTATAAGTTTTTATTGTATGTCCTTAATTATTTTTCTAGATTAAATCAATTATCTAAATATTAATATAAAACAATTCTACAGATGTCAGTCTGGAAAATAAATGGCCATAATGATCTTAGTTGTTCATGAAATACTTCTAAATGGCATTAAATAATTCTAAAAACACACTTTCAGTATTTTCTACAGTGCAGTCACAGAAATGGATGTGCTTAAACTCAGTCTTCACTAAAAAGATTTAATATTTCCTGTCCTATTTAATCTGTTCAAGAATTAAACTGAAACAAGACACAGGTAATGGCAGTAATATCATAAAGTCAGCATTTATTGCGTGCACACACACGCACACACACACGTCTGCACTGCATTATAAATACGTTTCAGTGTTGATCACACATTAAATGTTGATTAAATTAGCAGGAGATTCAGAAATCCAAATTATTCTCAGCTACATAATTAACAACATTTTTTCTTTCATTTTGTAATTAAGCATTAATTATGCATTTTACTTCGAGAAATAGAAAATGTGGTGAGGGAAGTGCATACATACATACATACATACATACATACATACATACATACATGTATATATATGTATGTATGTGTGTGTATATATATGTGTGTGTGTGTGTGTGTGTGTGTGTGTGTGTGTGTGTGAAAGCAAATGAATTCTTGAATTTATATACATCACCTTTTGCTAGGCAAAATAACCATTAACACACAACTTGCTTAATTGTTAGTAACATATACACAAAATATTTTTTCTTTCAAAGAAAAATTGCCACTAGATTTCTGCATTCAAAAGTTTGAAAAAATTGTTCTAGACTGACATTCAGTTCCACTATGTTTTATCATCATCTGAACATAGTTAAACATTTAAACACACACGAAAAATTCCCATGCCTTAAACGCCTATAGCACAAATATTTTTAATACATTTTTTATTAATTCATGAATTGATCAAATTTTCAAATACCATTTCAATTGTCCTAATTTTCCTGAACATCCAATTCTGTAAATCTTTTCATGCTTGAAATATTTTGCTAATTTGAAACAGCAAATTCATTTTTTCAGTGTGTGACAGATACAGCTGTAATTATGCTTTAAATGTTTATGTTACTAACTATCCTTAACATCCAAAAATAACTAGAAAAATATCGTTTGTACACTTCCGTTTTGAGGTGCTGTCAAATTATTAAATTTCATGCCCCATTATTCTGTTTTTTTTTTTCTTTTTCTTCATTCTGCACTGAACACAAGACACGTCTTCTGTCTAGACTGGGTATGGATGAGTGTCTTTTCGGGGTGGGGGGAGAGAGGGGTGTAAACCCTTTAGTCTCATATGCACACATTAAAGGCGTGGGAATTTCATTCAGGGCTGAACTGGAGTCCTCTTGTGGGGCACATGGCAAGTGTGTCTAGGTGTGTTGTGTGTATGTCTTTATGTGACAGTGATGGAGTGTGTTTTGCAATTTTGGAAATATACACACCTTTCACCAGAAAAAATACACACACACACACACACACACACACACACACACACACACACACGTGCGTGCAAACGTCAGAAGATTCTGGAGAAATATGCTGGATACATTTAAAAATGTAATTTGAAACAATATAAATAAATTCAATTCATAAATCAAAAGACACGCATTATATTTCATCATTTCAAATGACCACAGGATTAAGGGTTTAACCTCAAGCTTCAATCATGTCTCAACCACCCTCTCTTTTACATGATGCCACCTGCAATGTGCATAGACCATACACCATTTCTGGAACACTCCATTCACTACAGAAAAAACAGAGTTGATGGGTAGATTGGGAAAGGGTGGGTGGGGTTTTGTTCATTGCCAACTCAATATGCCACTTACGTGCCAAAACACTTCAATACCCCCACTCAGAGTTTAATCTGTCATTTGTCCAGCAGTAAACTACCTATCATAAACCAACTCAGGTGAAGCAGACCTGCTGAACTACTTGCCTATAAATTTTAATTTAATTGCATTTACAGGGAGAAATGTTGTCATCACAACTGCACCACCAGCTACATATTTTAAATCACAATTTATCATTGTTTTGCTGAGTAAACATGCAAAACAATGAATTATTAGATCTTCAAAAGATGCTTGTCTGTGTGTGTGTGTGTGTGTGTGTGTGTGTGTGTGTGTGTGTGTGTGTGTGTGTGCGCGCTCAGATATGTCTTTTTGTCATGCTACTGAGATTATTTTTGTCGTATTACTGCTACCACTATTGACCAACAAAAATAATATACCAGCAACATTACAGAAAATTAAAAACAAAATAAAATAAATATAGACATCAGTAGATATGCATGAAATAAATTCTGGAAAATTCCAGAAAAAAATTTCAAATACTTGTTTTAAATATAAAGCGACATATTTGAATTTCTCAGTGCAGTTTCGTGATAAATATCGAGTATAATGTGAAATGACAAAAAACATTTCTTCAAACATTACAAAATATCGATTGCGATAGTAAAGCTGTTATAGTTCTAATTTTTGCAGCATTCTCAATTCTGAAAGATTGAATATCTTAAAATTTATATGTTATTATGTAACAATACAACCAGGACATATATCGTAAAAAATTAATACTACCATGATATTGTGAAAATTAAGAAATAAAACTGACATCATAACATTACTATGCATACTTATGAACACAGTATTATTTTGATTTATTTCTTGTAAATATGACATTTATTTTTAAAAAATGTATGAAGCGCAACACAATACAGCATATGAGGTGATCTAGAAAGCAAGTCCTGTACTCATGGCTTCTTTATAAAATGAATTTGATGCCTGTAGAAAATGTTGGGATGGGAGCAGGGTTTGGCCTGGCCTTAATGTTGTAATGAGCCTTTATAAGGATTTGCTTGAGAAGGACTCCCTTCTCAGCCTTTTTTTTTTAGTGATCGGAAACCAAATAAGCCCAGTAAAGACAGTGAATCTAAAGTTCGATGATAAAGCAGGCAAGTTTTCTTATTCTAAGCACCCAAATATTGATGAGGTTGACATACTATTATTATTAAAAACGCCTGGTGATTTTCACCAAATTTTGCAGCAAAAAGTTAGTATTTTATTCAACCTGTTACTGTGCAGATTTTACATCTTGCTCACGGAAATAAAAAAAAACCCTTTAGTAAAACCGAAGCTAAGAAATACAATGTTTTTACGTAATTCAAAGTGCATCCCAAGACACGCAAACATAAAAGCACATTTGAATTAAATATACGTGGCTACATTCGATAACAATAACAGACTTGAACTGTGCGAGTTAAGAATTAAATTATAGATAAAACCTCACACAAAACTATAAAAAAAAAAACTTACCTCGCAAAAGAGGAAAATGTGGGCAGACTGAGGCAATACAGTCTGGTCCTGAAGGCCTATGTTTAGGAAGAGAGCGACAGAGAGAGAGAGAGAGGAGTGAGCTCTCGTGGAGGAGACAGGCCTGAGGGGGCCAAGCCAGTCTGTCTACCCCAACTGCAGCCCCCAGTGTTGGACCACATGTCTGTCCACCACCGCTGGCCTGGGACAAGCAGGCCCTAGCCACAATAGGAGGCCATGATGCTCATCGGTGAGACGCGTGGGTCGGCCCGTCTGCCAGTTAACAAGTCTTTGAATGAGGAATGTTAGCAAACAGGCAAATAGAATGTCCGCTGCATGCTAATGATCCAGCCAGTCCGCTTGCAGCATTGGCCCGGGCCTATGAATAATTCAGCAGGCTGAAAACCGAGCTCCCTCCCCCTTTAACCCCCTCCCCTCCACACCCCATGCGTCTGAAATGCCTTCAGTGGACGGAGAGAGCGCATGAGAGAGAGAGACGAAGAGAGCAGGCGAGACGGAGGAAAAGTATTCCAAATCTCAGCTTGCTCGCTAGTTCACTTCCTCTGCCGTTGCATACATCCAGCTGAATAAACACGCAATGTCACACGTACATGTATGTACACACCCCGCTCTAAATCTGCTCTTTTGTTTCAACATGCAACTTATTGCTTTCGATGGAGGCATCTCTCACTCATTGCCTTTTTATGTCTTTTGTTTGGAATTGGCACCTGTCCCAGAAAAAGCTCCACCACTGCACCACCCTCCTGCTCTCCTTTCAGAGAGAGAGCGAGAGGAGTGTGAAAGAAGCACTGTATGTGTGCGCATGAGAGGGTGAGCAGAGGGAGGGTGAGAGAGAATGCAAGAGAGAGAGAGAGAGAGAGAGAGGGCGGTGCTTCAGCAATAGAGCTATTGGCACTTCCCTTCTCTGAGACATGCAACAAGCTGGAAGACCACAGCCATTTTCAAACCTCAGCATTACAAACGACCATTTGAGGAACTGGAGCAACAACCACAAACACCTGCACGCCAGATTCAAACAAAACCATCCAGGAGGAGAAAATAAATCTTTTGCAAAGCAGCAGAAGAAAAAGTCACTCTGTACTTGTTAAAAAGAGAAAGATCACATTATAGTTTATAAAAGCCACAAAAAGCTGTCGATATGCAACAAAATGATTAAAGATTACATGCAATAATTTACTTTCTTTTTTTTTTAATAGTCTTCACAACTGGTTGGAGACATAGGGTTAAAAATCCAGAGAGTAGTAAAAAAAACCTCCTTCTCTTGGCACAAGCTGCTTGAAGGGGAGGATCTTACTGTAGAAATAGCAGCAGACACTTTTTTTTTTCTTTTTTAGCTGCATGCTCTCTCTCTCTCTCTCCCTCTCTCTCCCCGTTCTACTACTCACATGCGGTCAAGTCTGGAAAAGGAAGGGGGGGGGGGAAACTGTGGTAGAGGGAAGAGAGGAAGCGAGAGAGAGAGAGAAGTGAAGGAGAAGGGGATGATGAAATGAGGGAGTTACAAAGAACATGGGCAAAGCAGCTTTTTATTCTTCACCACAGCCAGCGAGAAAAGCTAGAGAAAGAGAGAGAGAGAGAGAGACAGCACTGAGAGGGAGGGTCGAGAAAGAGTGGAGAAAAGGGTGACACAGCCTGTAGTTCTCATATGGACTCGTCACACACTCCCACGTGAAGATGACTATTCAAACGCAGTTTTAACTAGCATGTCTTCTACATCTCATCTCATCTCATTATCTCTAGCCGCTTTATCCTGTTCTGCAGGGTCGCAGGCAAGCTGGAGCCTATCCCA
>JAPEKM010000014.1:43832753-43844457 GCA_027575975.1 Cathorops multiradiatus
GAGCACCCGGAGGAAACCCACGCAGACACGGGGAGAACATGCAAACTCCACACAGAAAGGCCCCTGTCGGCCGCGAGATTCGAACCTGGAACCTTCTTGCTGTGAGGCGACAGTGATAACCACTACACCACCGTGCCGCCCTAAAGTTGAAGCTGAGACAAAAGTGACAGCCGACAATGTTTCAGTGTCCATCTTTGCAGTGTCTATCTCCATGGCAACAGATTTGCTCTTATCTGATTGGTTGTTGGTAATTGTCTCTTGGCCTAAAAGTTGTCCCATGTATCATCAGCTTAAGAGGAATAACACAGTTCAGGACACGCTGTTCAGAGGAACAGTAGCTTCACCTCATCAAACCGCCCTGTTGTTGATTATTTTCCTCTAAACGCATGACTGGTTTGAAGAGTGTGAGTTTAATTCTGTATAATCTCAGTGCTCAAGCTGAGCTGGAGTTTTCCCTTCACTCACATGGCAAAAATCTCATTACGCTGAAAAAAATACAATTAATTCCATCTTCAGTAAAGAGAGGTGTTGGTTGTTTTATTAACGTTACTGATGACGCGTTAATGCTGATGTTCATGCTGTACATTTTTACACTGAAGAGCCAATAATTAAATAATATTGTCTGGCTTTTTTTCATGGTCTATCAGATATATTCCAGTCAGCGAGCATGATACTGAACAAGTCGAAGATGAGTAGCTGAATGGAATATATTCGATAGACCACTAAAAAGCCAGACAATATTATTATTATTATTATTATTATTATTATTATTATTATTATTATTAAACATACACATTCTCTTCATATCAGCATTCTCAAAGGCCAATGCTAGCTTACTCGTGACTCGGTGCTGTTAGCGCAGCAGTCCAGTGACCTTCCAGCCAGTGTAGTGCTAGCGAAGGCCAGTGCTAGCGCATTCAATCCGAATATTATTATTATTTTCCCGGTGAAATTTACTGAGTTACTTTTAAAATCAACATCGATAGCTACATACAATGGAGCGACCTGTCAGCCAAAATTCTCTCAAAATCTTCTGCTTTTAATGACGCAAACCTGGCAGCCATGTTTGTTTATAAACTGTCACAGTCGCTTGTTAGCATAGAAGTTTTACATATCTGATGTGTCTTTGTTCCAGTTTTTCAATGTCCATTGGTATGGTTTTCTCTTGTAAATATGCATGAGAATATCTAATGAAGTTTTGAGAGCCTTTCAGGTGTTCAGCGCGTCTTTGGTTTCAGTTTCCAGTTTATTTATTTAGTGCTTAATCCTAGCACTGGATTAGCCTCATCTGCGCTCTCTCCCAGCCGACAAAGAAATGATTGTGTGCATGTGCAGCAGAAAAGTTTTGTCATTGGATATTCACATCAGCTCTGACGTGTGACACTGTGTTGTCTTGACAACATGCAATATTATAAAAATATTGCATGCTCATTCTCCATTGGGGAGAGTGGAATAATACACGGAGGATAAGTGATATGATAACAATACTGCATGCCATCAATAAACCCAGCAGAAGGGAATAGAACACGTTTTTATTCCATGGAAAAAGTGTCCTGTAGGGATAATAATCGACATTAATGAACACAGTTTATAGAGTTTTATTAAAACTATTAGACAGAAATACAGTTTCCATTTCATCACCCAGACTCCAAGGGGGATGCAAACTTTTGCTCTCGGCCGTAGCCACGAGTGTGTGGGAGACGAGCGAGGAGACAGACCCACCCGGGCTGGTGTGCCGTCAGTCCTGACGTGTTCTTCCTCATCCTCAGAGCTGCTCACCTCGCTGCACCTCCTCCATCCTCCTCCATCCTCCCCACGCTGCTCCCTGTTTCTCCCTCGTTCTCCATCTCCACTCCACGGAGCCCTGCAGAGCCACTAAACACCCAACACTCACCAGCAACCAGAATGAAATGCACTCAATAACACAATTATTGGCACCCTGTGAAGAAAACAGAGCATAAACTGATCCTGAACCTGAACAACAAACTCAGGCAAGAAAATATTCATTTTGGGCTTTTTAAATTATTCAGACTTTATTATTATTATTATTATTATTATTATTATTATTATTATTATTATTATTATTGAAATAGTGTAGCATAATAATAATAATAATAATAATAATAATAATAATAATGTATTTTTAATGGAAACATTACTGAACTCCCCCCATCCAAAGTAGAATATAATAATTGGTGTTTGTTTGGTTATGATGTAACAGTAATTCTCTCTTCTCTCAAAGAAATTGAAAAAATATACTGACACCCTGAAAGTAAACTACAATCATTTGTGTGTTTGTTTGTTTGTTTGTTTACATGTTTATAATAGTAATTGTCTTTTCTCTCAAAAATGTGCCAAACTTATTGTCTGTCTGTCTGTTTGTTCTGTAGGGTGTTATTCAATCCTCTTTTCTACACAATAGTAATAATAATAGTAGCAATTATCTTCTTTTCTCAAAAGTGTGTCACAAATATTGATCACAATAATTAGATCACAATAATTTGTTGATGTTTGTTTGTTTGCTCTTTAGGGAGTTATTTACACTCCTTTTTTACATAATAGCAATTCTCTCTTAAATATGTGTTGAAATTGTTGACACAAGGAAAGAATGTTTGTTTGTTTGTTATAGGGTGTTGTTCAAACCTTTTTACACAATAATGAATTTATTTATTTTCAAAAATATGTCAGAATGATTTAAATTGGCATATTACATATTAAGGAATAATAATTTGTTTATATTTGCTTGGTTTTTTTTTGTTTGCTCTTACAAACAAACAAAGGCCTCATTAAATGACTTTTTTGTTCAGTAGTAATTCACTTTTCTTTGAAAACATGTTAAAAAAATTGACACCCTAAAATGAATCCATAATAATTTGCTAATGTTTATTTATTTGTTGTATTATTTATTTGAGTGAGTGAATTAGTTAGTCTTCATGGTGTCATTCAAATTTATTTTTCTTTATTAATAATGCTTCTCTCATCTCTCAAGAACACAGGCACATTTATTTGTTTGTTTGTTTGTTTGTTTGTTTCTTTATTCATTGTGGTTTCATTCAAACTAAAAACATCATTAATGTCACGTCATCACCGGCTTCTGAACTGAACTCGACTTTCCAGAATTCAGTGCAGCGTTCAGGAACCCAAACTCCGTTTCCCATCAACATCATGGGCTACAAACCGTGTCACATGATGGAGTCACATGTTCAAATTCACATCTAATGACACCCACCTGTTCACCATCACACTTTCTATAAGAACTCTGCGCTTCCTCTCACTCCCTTTTCACACTCACACTCCGAACCAGGTCCAGTCCTCGCGGTTGATCCGCTTTGTGTACGGTTCTGAGTTTACACTCCGTTCCGGTTTGGATAGTTTCCTCTTTGTTTTCTATCCGACTTCATGACTTCCCTGACAGTTAAACAGTAACTGAGGCGTAATTTTTTTTTTTTTTAAATGAAGGAAATGGTTTTCAATTTTTCAGGAGACATGTCCAAGGGTGTGTGTCAATATTTTCTAGAACACCATCTTTAAACACAAGCACTCATCTTTAACATTAGAAACAATCAGGGATAGAAAATAAGGACTGACGAAGAAAACAGCTTTTTTTATTGATGTCAAATGTAATCTTTGGTAACATAAAAGCAAGAAACAATTCAAAAGAGAAAAACTTCTTGGAAAAAAAATTGAGCATCAAATATAAAATACAGTCGACTCCAAAATTATTGGCATCCTTTAAAGGAATGCTCAAAAACAGACATTAAAAGTAAAAAAATAGAAAAGAATAGCATGCAAGCAAATTAAAAAAGATTTACTTTCATAAAAACAAAAACCTCACACTTCTTTTTCAAATAATAATAATAATAATAATATAGTCTTTTCTCTGAAGAACATGTGGGAAATTATTGGCATCCCTAAGAAAAGCTTGATCGATTGATCGATTGATTGATCGATTGATTGATTGATTGATTGATTGATTGATTGATTGATTGATTGATTGATTGATTTCTTTACTGGCAAATGTTGTACAATATAATGTAAAAGCAAAAGTGAAAAAACAACAACTAGATGATATATTAAATCCTTATAAAGATGGTGGGCATTGAAATAAATGTAAAAGGAGTTTAGTATATTGGCAATAAGTTACTGCATGAATAATCCTAGCTGTAATTATCACATTTCATTTTTTTAAGTTTAATTTAACAAATAGTTTCCACAGTCATTCCCCACTAGCTTAAAGAATAGCACTTGATCCAGCACAGAGCTGCCATGGGTGACTCTCGGTCATGAAACGAAAGTGTGTGTACAGAATGTGGGTAAATTCATCACACCTTCTAATTCACCATTTTGATTGGCCAAATTAACAAAATATAAATAAATATTGTCACTGACATCACGAAACACATGTCTGTTTCAGCTGTTTCAGCTAAACTCCTCCCTGTGTCAGTAACTCACATAACACACAACTTCTGAATATTACATTCATCTTCCATTCTATCTGAAGTCTGAATACTGACATGCATAATTTGAGTTCCACTCTAAATCCTCACACTACAACCCACAGTGCTGTGAATCTCTTCAGCATCGGTGTTGTGATAAAAAAAAATAATCACTGGGGTGCCAATAATTTTGAAACCAGCATAATTTTGTTTAAAATGTCCAAGAAAGTAGTGTACTATAATGCACTGTACACCTGTTACATGTTGTTGATTTTATACAGCCATACTTTACTCATTTTCACCAAGGTTGCCAATAATTATGGAGTCAATGTTACATTACCTGGCAACCGTTGCTCAAAGGTCGATGTAAAAACACGTGGTACAGAGTGTTTGCACGTCTGCGTCGTCTCTGAGTGGCGATCTGAGAGGCCGCTCGTGCTCACCAGGCCCTGATTGCTGCATTTTCTCGCAGCCATTAACACCTGGGTCCTCACATGCAAATATTATGCTAATTGTATGCTAATTGCTAGCGGTGCCACTAAGCGAGCCTGCTGTCAGGAGTACTTGTGAAAAATTGGGGCGGGGTCACTCACAAGCTGTAAATGCAGTCTAAACACAAATAAATAAAGCCCTAAGAGCTTACGGGGAGCATCGCTGCATGATAATGCGTGGTGGCGGAGGCCAGGAAGCGGCCACTGAGCGCAATGAACAGGCGCATGATTTATTACAAGAGCCATCCTTGCTAATGTCTGGAGATAAGGCTGACATGCAGCGCGCATGGCGTGTGTCAACAGTTAGGGTCTAATGGAGGTCTTGGAGTTCTCATGGTACTCACTGATTCAAAATGGATGCTTGTGTAGAAGGAAACACCAAAGAATGTCCATGGTTCTGATGGGTTTAGCGATTCTGGTACAAATCCGTTAGTCAGTATTGTATTTTTTCCACCAACTTTTCCAGCGGTTGTGTGTCATTCAATTAAAACAGAAGCTCCTTTACAAAAGCGATGTTATGTGGGATCATGTTAAAGAGAAACCCAGAGCTCAGACGCTGCAGTCAGAGTCCCAGAATGCAGTGCAGCTAGTTACGACAGAGCATCAGCTCGGCTAGTTAGTGAGTGATCTACGTACGCCATGACGGTGTTTCTTGTTTACAAATATTACTGAGTGTGCATGCATCCAGGAGGCTAAACCGCTTTGCTAGCTGAAATATTTTACAAAAAAAAAAACAGGTAACGTAGCATTAGCTATTTGGAGACACTTTTCCAGAAGGTTTTTGGCCCAAACCAAGAAACCTACCATAATCTTTTGTAGTTCTTTGCAAGCACTTTGAACATTAAAGGATCATCTTCATTGCATCAGAATCCCTCTTTGGCAATGACCAATACCAGATTATGTTATTTTCACACACCAAGTCTTGTCTGTGAAAATTTTCTTATCTAGCCGGGTTTATCAGGTGGGAAGCCATGGCCTAATGGTTGGAGAAGCAGTTTTGGGACCAAAAGGCTGCCAGTGTGATTCCCTGGACCAGCAGAAATGCCTTTGAGCAAGGGTTAGGGAACTGCTCCAGGTGTGTTGTATGTCACTCTGGATAAGAGCATCTGCTAAATGCCTGAAATGTAAACATTTTCCAACCATCTCTTCTGCAGTTACATTACAGGCGTTTAGCAGGTGCTCTCAGACCAACGGACAACACACCTGGAGCAGTTAGGGATTAGGAGCCTTGCTCAAGGGCACTTCAGCCATTCCTGCTGGTCCAGGGAATTGAACCAGCAACCTTTTAGTCCCAAAGCTATTTCTCTAACCATTAGGCCATGGCAATTGGTGCATTTTACTGCACGACACCTCCTGTACTGTGAAACGCACTGCTTCCTGCCATCTAATTGCACAGAAATCTGTCCGTTAGCATGAACATTGAAAGTTGAAAGCCTTGCAAGCTGATCTGTTTAAGGATGAAGACCTGGTCAGGTGCGTTGCTCTCATAAGGTACAGAATAATAAAGGGGTTAATGTATGGGACTTAATGTAGGAATCTGTTAACCAAAGTCAAAATGGACCATTTCATTAAAAATGATGGGAAGCCATGATACCTAATGGTTAGAAAAGCAGCTTTGGAACCAAAAGGGTCACTGGGTCTGAACCAGCCTGAACCAGCAGGAATGGCTGAAGTGCCCTTGAAGAAGGCACCTAACCCCAACTGCTCTGGCAAGAGTGGTGGCGTACATTGTGTCTGATTATCAAAAAAAAAAAAAACTGATGATGTGATTATCAGTTTGGGCGGAGCCTGGCCAATGTTAAAAATTAATCTTATATGCAGCTCATTAGAGCAGCCAGAGTAGATGTTTCCTTCGCCAGTCCACATCCCTGTCATGCAACACATCAACCACACTGCTTTTCAGACCCAAAGCCCACTGCTGACCTCTTCAGGATGTGAAACGACGTCCTCACATGAGACATGAGACACAAGCTCCTGCTTAACCAACATCACCTTTTTTCCTCACCTCTTTCCCTGACAGTACTCCAGAGTGCATTTTAATTCGCTCCTATCACCCCGTTAGCTCATTGCTCCGAGATGTCTCGGCTGTGTTTTTTTTCTCTTGGTGTGTTTGTAGCTTGGCAGTACAGAGCGAAGCCTCGGGCATGTTTAAGGGACTGAGACGTCATTACTCCGAGCACAGTGACATTACTGCCAGCTGCTGGAGTCGGAACGAGCCCTGAGCTTTGTTTAATAAGACGTTCTTCTTTCCACAATGTGTTGAGCACATGCCATGCACGTTCATTTACTTTCATCGTGAAAAAGCAACACGGACCCAAGTGTTGTTTCTACACGTTCACTGACGTGACACGGTGGTTATTAAGGTCACAAAAACATTTTCTGAGAACATGTGTTCACATTGGTCTGATTCAGTCCATATTTTTTAATTTAGTTTAATTAAATTCATTCTTGGCTTCGTGAGATTTAGTTAATTGACACAAAGTATGTAAAAGAATCTGAGTCTCTGAGTGGAACCTGATGTAGCTCTTGTTGACATGCTTTTCTGCTCACCACGTTTGTAAAGAGTGATTACTCGAGTTACTGTAGCCTTCCTGTCAGTGAGAACATGGCGAGTCTGGCTAGTTTTCCTCTGATCTTCTCTCATGCAGGACTGGATGTTTTTTGTTTTTTGTACCATTCAGTATAAACTTTATACTCTCACAACTGCTGTATGTGAAAATCTAAGGTTTCTGAAGTACCCAGACCACGCCTTGGTCACTGAGATCACTGAGATGTTTTATCTCCATTCTGATGTTTGATGCTGTACATCTCAAAATCGTGGTCTATGTTGATTGATTTCACGCTTTACTCTGGAGCCACTTGGCTGAATTTGAATTAAATAAACGAGCAGGTGGATGTGTTCCTAATAAAGTGGATGACCATCATGTGAACAGTTCTTTTATTCCTCTTCATAAGCACTGAGCTTGTATTAGCATTCCACTCTGTCTCTCAGAATCCTGATAACTTTATCCCAGATGAAATGTCAAATGTTCTATCAGATTTATTTCTCTCTCTCTCTCTCTCTCTCTCTCTCCTCTTTCTCCCACACGTGCCTGTGTCAGACAGATTAATATTTCATATTGCTTAAAAGTTGGCACATCTGGTGTGGAGAATAATTCCATGTCAGCTAAAGTGTGTGTGTTCTTCTGACTGGCACTAATGTCACATGTATAAAGGGTGCATTAGTGGCCTTTGGCACAGAGGGCGGGATATCAGCGGCGTGTGTAATAGCGGTTTGATTTACACCAGCGTCTCGGGATTACGTCGCTCAGAGAGAACACATGTGTTTGATTTGTTGGGGGATTTCAAGGCCAAGCTGAAGTGGGATAAAGCCGGGGGATTGTGGTGTGGGATTGTTAAATGATGTGTGTTGTCTGTTCTGGGCTTGAGGACAGATGTGGAGCTGATGTGCACTGCTGTGTCCACGTGGCCCTGTGGTTATGCTCTTTCATAGGGAATAGTGGACTCCATCATGGACTCCATCGCAGACTCCATAGTGGTCTCCATAGTGGACTCCACAGTGGACTCCATCATGGACTCCATCACGGACTCCATCATGGACTCCATCACAGACTCCATCATGGACTAACCGCAAGTCTGTAAAATTCAGTCCATTCTCAAAGAATGAAGGAATATAAACAGAATGCCAACCACCATTTTGTTCCTGATGAATCAGTACAATAGATAAGACTGTGTGTAAATAGCTGGTTGTTGTTGTTGTTGTAGGGTTTTTTTTCCACACAAATACCATAAATGTCCAGAAGTTTCCGAATGCTACTTTTGAGATAATAATGAGAATTATCTCTCAGACATTGGATCTTATCTCAAACAATAATGCATCAATCATTCTTTGCGAACAAATATAAATTATTCTTACTTGATGCATTCTCTGTCACATGACAAGCTGTGTTTGTAACTTCAAAAGAAAGAAAAAATAGAAGCTGGTGATGAAATGACTATCAATAACTTGTTGAAAGTAGCTATCAGCTGCTGCGGTGTAAGGGGAATAAAGCCTTTCAGATTGGAGGAAAATAATCAACTTTAAGGTAAAAGTAATTCGTTGCATCGTTGCAACACCCTGTTGTTGATTACTTATGCCAAGTTTGGTGGAGGAGGTAATGTTTTTGCCTCCATTTGTTTGTTTGTTCCCAACATAACTCAAAAACTCAAGAATGGATTTGGATTGAATCTGGTGGAAAGGTGGTCCATGAGCCAAGGAACAAGTAATTAGATTTTGATGCAAATCCAGATATGTGTACGAATCCAGGATTTTTTTTGTTTTTTTCCCAAAGTAACTCAAAAAGTAAAGAATAGATTTGGATGAAATATGGTGAACAGCTTTAGTATTCTCCCAGATTCAAGTGATTTGATTTTGATGTTGATAATATGTCACTTGGAGGAGGTATGACCTCTACCGAGTGCCCTTCTAGTTATGTTCCTGTAACAGCATGACATGGAGAACATGTTCTGTTCCTCATGTACTGGACACCATCATTTATCAGACGCACACAAACATTCCAGATTGAAGCTCTTGGAATGTTTGCTTTTAAATACACAGTACTTAATTTCTTGAGTTTCCTCAACATTGTCTCAGCTCATCAAAAGACTATAATCTTTCCTGCGACATTAACATATTAATGCTAACGCGTTCACTTTTTGTTTAAGTAGGAACGTTGTGAAGCAAACCACTAGAACACTGTTTGTCCTTGTTAGAATGTTGTCAAAACGTTCTGTGTTAGCTGGAATAAAGCTTATGAACCTCAAACATCAACCAGCCATGGGGAAGCCATGGCCTATTGGTTAGAGAAGCAGCTTTGGGACCAAAAGGTCACCGATTCCATTCCCTGGACCAGCATGGCTGAAGGCATCTAACCCCCAACTGCTCCCAGGCCGCTCTGGGTATCTTGTACTTTGCTCTGGATCAGAGTGTCTGCTAAATGCCATTAATGTGATGTAACCATCAAGCAGGATATGTGTGTTTATAAGATATATGTTTTTCAAAAAAAAACAGGACAGGCCTTGAAGTAGAAGAAGAAGAAAAAGAAGAAGAAGAGAATAATAAAGAGAAAAAGTTTTTTAATATAATGGTTAGAGAGTGAGCGCTAGTCATAAAGAGAAACAGAGAGACTGCTGCATCGATAAAGCAGGTTGTTGTTGAAACTGAATGTTTTAGCGGTGTTTTGTATCCGTGCGCTCCTCGCTCAGGCTTTCTTCTTCCACACTGCGATGGCCGACAGGGTCACTGACCGCTCACGCTCGTGCGGAGGCAGAGAACGTTCCTGCTCGTTCCACCGGGTTTATGGATTATACTGTTCTTAATGGAATAAAAACTCGACTCTTTGATGCCAAAAAGCTTAAAGCCTCATCGTTTAGCAGAGAAGGAACGTTTCCTTTTCAGGCATTTTGCAAGAGAATGGCCAGGGAGTCAGAGTGCACGTTAGATAAATGAGAGAAATGTTTGGATGGAGTGTGTGACCGATGGTAAAAGATCATGAGCCAAATGAAATGAACTCCAGTAACTGGGAGTGGATTAGCAGCACTGTCTCTTCTCATGTTATCGACGATGACATTTTGCTTTCTCTTGTTTTCTCCGTCTCGGAAAATGTGCACAAGCATGTCATCTTGGTTGTCAAAAGTTTTTTGTGTCCATATGACAGAAAAAGCGTGTAAGCTTAATTTCCGAATGTTTAACGATAAACAGCGTCTGAAATATTCCCAGACGTTTTCAGACTGTCATTATCAAAGGAAGGGTTTTTTTAAATGTCGACAAATTATTCATTCTTCCACTGTCAAATGCATTTCCCTTCCCCTCTCTCTCTCTCTCTCTCTCTCTCTCTCTCGCTCGCACACACAGAGCCTGTTTTGAGTGGAGAAATACATTAAAATGCTCCAGGCAAAGCATAATTGGTGTGTTTGAAATATTGCAAATAACAGTAATTATCATTAAATGACTTGTTCCATGAAAACAGGCGATGTGTCATTTTCTATTTGGATTGCCGCGGTCAGATGTTTGCAAAAACTTTCTGCCACATGCTGTCTTTTTTTTTTTTTGCCTCCACCCGTCCATTAGAGCATCTCTGTTTTTGGAGTTGATTTATTGCCGAATTGAACTTGCACACCGAGATGTGAAACGGCGAACATCATTTCGTCATTTTCGGCTTGTTAAAAAAGAAAGCGGGGGCAGTCGGAGTCAGTGGCCTTTTTGTTAATGATGATGCATGTGCCGTTTCTTTTTTGTGATTTTGCCCTCTGAGACGGTTCCCTGATATCAACAAGCATTTACAATCTAATTACTGTCTGCACTCCACGCTACTCGTCTCCATCCCTCCCACCTGTAGATTTGTAGATGAAAAACACTCAGAGGGAAAAGAGAAAAGAGAACGAGAGGAAGAAATCCCACAGAAGGTCAATATGTGTTGACAGTCAGAGTCCCGGAGATCCTGGAGATCCCAGAGATAGCGGAGATCCGTGTCCCCTGAAGTGATCCGGGCGCCTCAGGGCTCTGAGACCAAGAGCCGTCAAATTCAAAACAGCTTTACAAAGAATACCCTGAATTAAAAGTAACACCTCTACCATCGATGACAAACCCACTTCCTGCTTGAACAGCATTGCTATTTTTGTGAGGCCTTATAAAGACATTAAAGCTACTTCACTTCTTTACTATACAGTGGTGCTTGAAAGTTTGTGAACCCTTTAGAATTTTCTATATTTCTGCATAAATATGACCGAAAACATCAT
>JAPEKM010000015.1:785245-795362 GCA_027575975.1 Cathorops multiradiatus
CATGCAAACTCCGCACAGAAAGGCCCTCGCCGGCCATGGGGCTCGAACCCAGGACCTTCTTGCTGTGAGGCAACAGCATTAACCACTACACCACCGTGCTGCCCGCCAATATTATTATTATTATTATTATAATACACTCTCTTCATATTAGCATTCTCGAAGGCCAGTGCTAGCTTACCCACGACTCATTGCTGTTAGTGCGGCAGTGAATTCACCTTCCCACCTGTGTAGCATTCATCAATAGTGTTAGCGAAGGCCAACGCTAGCGCAGTCAAGCCAGGGTTACCGAGAGCTCCTAGCACAGGCTAACAACCAAGAAACTAAGATTTCTGTCTCTAGACTCTTCTTCCATGCTGCATGCTCGCCACAGTATTTTTCACTCAGACTGGAGGATTCATTTCCCTGTGTAATTTACTGGGTTACTTTTAAAATCAACATCGACAGCTACACACAACGGAGCGACCTGGCAGCTAAAATTCTCTCAAAAGCTTCTGTTTTTAATGAAGCAAACCTTGCAGCCATGCTTGTTTACAAATTGTCACAGTTGCTTGCTAGCACTTAAGTTTTACCTCTCCGACATGTGACGTCTTGTTGTCTCGACAGCATGCAATATTGTAACAATAGCTCATTCTCCATTGGGTAGAGTGACGTAATACACATAGGATAAACAATATGCTAACAATATTGCATGCTATCAAACCAAACGAATGAAACCCACTAGAAGGGAATTTATTCCATCTAAATAGTGTCCTGTATGGATAATAATTACTTTTATTTGGCGGAGCATGGACAAACTTGTCAGTTGTCAATTAATAATATTTTACATTAAGATTTCGTCAGTTAGATAACATGAATAACATGAACTCATATTAACTGAAAGTATTGTTAGAACAGTAAACCAAATAGATCCAATAATCCATGCTTGAATTAATCAGTGTTCAAGTTAGTAAAAACCTTTTTACAGTTGTAAACCGGAAAGATTCATATCTGAGGTCTGCAGTGCAAGTTTCAATATTTATACCTGAAGACCAAAATTCAGTAAGTAATCACTATTTAGGAACATGTTGTAATTTAATCTTTGGTAATGTATGTGGATTTATTTTTATGAATGTAATAAATACTAAACGCAGGTGAAATTCACGAATGTTTAAACAAATGACAGCTAATCCGTATGTTAACTTTGCTGCTTTGTTATTACTTCTGACCCATTAATTACTAAAACTGATCATTTGTTCAGGTTAAATGCAGCACATTTATGTACATTTAATGTACAATCAATAATACATTAAAAAGTTAATTCTCACCGCAGTAAAGTGACATTACTAATTTTCTCTCTTTTGCTTTTTTCCCCAGACATCTTACTTATAAAATCAAATGATGGGAATAAAATGGACATAAGGACTTTGCCAAACCAAAGTTTGGAGCATGTGATAGAAAAAGCCAGCTGAGAATAATGACCAGAACTCCACTGGACTACATACTGAAAAAACTCTAAGTCAAAAACAGTTTTAAAGGGAAAACATCAAATATTTGTGCAAAGATGACCACCAGGGACCAGTGACTTTCTTATTGTTCCCATGAAGCAGAGGAGATGAACGATGATGAGCAGAAGAGAAGTGCATACATAAAGTATTAATTCTAAAATAAGAATTAAGAGCGTTAGTGGAATCTCACACCGTTGTGATGAGGAGTTTTGCTGATGGTTGTATTTTGCTACATGAACTGCATCTTTAGCTATGCTGAGATAAAAATGCCGAAAATCACCCACGATTGACTTCTTCAGCACGATGAAGAAAAATTAAAACTGCACTTTTGGTTACACTTTTTTTCTGCACTTAGCCCATTTCTTGGCTAGGAAATCTTTGCTATTCATGTCATGTCTGTTTTTTTTTGCACAAGGACGCATCTAGTACCAACCTGGTATGACTACAATTTGGAAATGATGACACCGGTTCATCTGAATGGATGTGACTGCTGCTAAGTTCATCACCATCACATCCTTTGATTTTTACATCAAAAGTTTTCTTTTGCCCCCTTTTCTGTTCGAATTCTATCTGTTGCTGCTACAGTTGTGATTATTTCATCCATCAGCTACAACCTGCTGTGCAACGTTGAACTTTTTTTTTTTTACACAATTTCAGCATTCCTTTGTTTTAGCTTTTCTTTTTTAATGGTCTTAAGCAGTTGCTTACCAAAACACTAAAAACACACACAAGAAAAAATGCAGAACTTTTCCAATAGTCCTGCCACTCTGCCTCCAGGATTTCCCAGCAGAGGTGGAAACTTGGTTGGTTCCCCATATCCACCCCACATATCAGATCCTCAGATATCTCCAAGGACTATTGAAGATTATGCTGCCATGCAGCAGTCGCAATCTATCCTCCAAAGTCATGGGCAGCACCCACACCTACGTGGGCAGCAGCACCCTGGACAAGCGTCCCACATCCATGGCTATGGATCCAGGCGAGGTGCTGCAGAGATACCACAGGCTGCTGGAAGCAGTAGCACCTCATACCGAAAGGAAAGTATGGACTATTATTTTTCAGTGAGTGGCCGAGACAGGAACAGAAGAGGAGGAGGGGGTTTTGGAGCAGGCTTTGGGTACTCGAACATGGAATACCAGTACAGACATGTTTCTGGGTCTGGGCCATCCTCAGGCATGATGTCCCCTTACCCCATGGACTACAGTACTGGTGCTGCTACTGGTAGTAGTAGTAGTGGTAATAGTAATAGCAGTGGGAGTGGTTCATTTTCACCCACACAGCAGTTTAGTATGGCCCAGAATGCATCGATGCAGCCAGTTACAGGTGCTGAAATGCACCAGCGTCAACATAGCCAAAAATACCTGTCACATCAAGGGTTACATCAAGGTCATCGGGCCTATTCTCTGGCTGGACACAGAATACCGTCTCACTTTGGGCACTACCCTCCTCTTAATGTGCCCACAGCATCGGTTGGAATGTACAACTCTCCGCCACAAAGGTATGAGATGAGCAGTGGAAACGTGGACTCCAAAATCAATTCACCCACTCACTCCAAACCAAACACCGCTCCAGGCTCTGCAGCTTCAAACAACTCTGGGCACCAAGAGAATGCAGGACAGAGCTACCCCACTCCCAACCATCCACCTTATTCACCTCAGTCTCATCCTGTTCCTAAACTTGTCTCTCGTCGCACTCTACAGCATAATCTTGGAGCAGCCTATGATGCCCCGTTGAAGATGCAACATGCACCTCCTGGCATCACACACCCTAAAAACCATCAGTCTTCTGTGTCTTTAAGTCCTGCTGCACCACATCATGCCTCTCAGGACATTTCCAAATCTCCCATGCAGTCCCAAAACCAACAGACTCAAATTAATCAAAATTTCAGCCCAATTTCTAATCCATCTCCTGTTCCATCTGCAGTCCACTCTCCAAGCTGCAGCTCCTCCTCCTCCCCACTGACAGGTGTTTCAGAAGGGCTGGGCAGTTCTGCATCATTGCACTCCTCACTTTTAAATCCGCGCAGCAGTCACAGCCATATTAGAGCCCAACATACCATGCCACAGCTTAGCCCAACTCCTAGTTCTAATAGCAGTATTAGTAGCTGTGGTAGTGTAATGAGCTCTGCTGTTAATCAGAATCGAGTAGGAGTGGGTCTACGGGGTGGACAACGGGAAGAAACCTCATCATCCCTGTACACACAGGATAAGCTCTCGCAAGACCCTGGACTGAATAGTCTCAATGCCCTCACATCCCAAGTGGCTAATTTGCCCAACACAGTACAGCATACAATGCTAACAGACACTGTGCTCTCTCAGAAGAAAAGAAGAGAGACTACACATCAGCCTCACTTGCAGCAGACAGTTAGCAATCAGCAGAAACATAGAAATGCTAGTGCTGCTGGTCGAAGCACAGTAAATGAAGAAAGTGGAGATGTTTTGGCATCTGAGTCAGAGGAGGCAAGTAAGAATCACAGTGACCATTCAGAACATGAAAAAGTGAGGCAACCAGATGGATTTAACATCGAATCTAAACCTGCCAACTACTACTCAGCAGCGTCGAATCAGACACAAACTCAGACAGGACAAAGTCGTCCTGGTCGGCATCTACAAATGGATGAAAGAGTCACAGAGGGGTCAATCAAACAATCATTTAGTCAGGTTGCAAAACCTTTTTCACAGATTAAGGCCCCAGATGCCCAAATTCAGTCATCCTCATCTCCACCCTGTGTTCCTCCAGAACCAAGCCCAAATGCGTCTTCTTGTGCACCTGCTCCCTCAGCCTCATCATCCGCTACATCCTCTCCTACTCATTCTGTACAATCAAATTGTGTAATTGAACCTGATCTTGGTCACAATGATGACAAAACTGGACTGAAGGAGAAAAATACTTCAGATATGAAAGATGAAAAAAACACAGTTAAACATGAAGAGACTTCTCATCAAGAGCTGGATAATGGAAAAAATACTCAGACCTTGGCCACTGTAAAGGTGGAACAAACATGTCCAGCTGAACAAAATGAGAATGAGAAGGATGACAAGAAAAACAACATGCAACATTTTCTCAGTAGAACTTTAAACACTTCAGAACAGTCCAATGCTGGAGTTGGTGTTATTGTTTCTGCACGTTCTGAACAAAGTCCTGAAGGACTTAAGCAAACAGAGGTTACATCTCACCATGGCACTTCATCAGACATGGGCAAGCTCAGCTATCCTGAGGAGAAACATTCCATAAACGTGTTTAGGGATTCTGGGAATCACAATGGAGAAGGGGAAATTGGCATGGAAACATTCACAGCACACTATGATGTTTCCCCTAAAACTGAGTTTGGGCAAAATGTGTCCTCAAATCACTGTCATTCTGGTTCTTACAAATATTGCAATCCTGAAATGCCATACAATGCTTGCATGGGTGCAAAGATCAAGGTGCGAGCTGGACCAGGGAGTGGAATAGGTGCAAACAGATACCAAGACTACAGTCAGCCGCAGTCTAACTTTGGTTATTTGTCTAGAAAAGATGTTGGTGTTCTAGGAGTAATGGGAAAAAGTGTTGTAGGATCAAGAGGTCAGGATAGTAATTCGCACTTGCAGCAACCATATCCCAGTCTTTTACAAGAAGTCCTCCAAGGCTATCATTTAGATCGGCGCTATTGCCGTCCTGAGCAAACATCTGGTAGTCATCATCAACCTCTAAATGTGTCCCAGCATCATTATCATACTAGACTCCCCTACCGTATGACTGAGAACATGAGGCCTCATGAAATGGACCAATCAGCAATGAGTAGTGCCAGTATTCATCAACAAATCGCTACAGGAAAGCATCACTCTCAAAATCAGGGACCAGACCATGAGATGGGCCTTGGTCTTCTTCATCCCTCTTGGGATTCTGAAGCACAAAGGCCTAAGGGGAGTCAAGGAATCTCATCAGATAAGGGTACAATTACTATGTCTCCCAGCCATTCCACCCATATACAGCAGTCCTCGGATCCTTCAACAGTAACTCCTCCTAAGCACATTAACTTGGCAGACTATTCCTTGCCCCACAGAAAAACCCCAAGCCTGGCTACTCCTTCTGCTGTCCAGCAGTTGCTTTTACAAGAATCTGACCAAGAATTATCTCATAATGCAGAATCGATAAATCAGACCCAATCTCAGATGTCCTTATCTTCAGAAAGGCGTTCAGTAATCTGTGACGTATCTCCATCACGGCGGACCACTTCAGAGAAAGAAAGAAGTCACTGTGGGATGTCTGGTTCTTCTGTCATTCAGCACCCCCACTCATCCTCTGTATTGAGTGAGCAAGGGTGCACTAAGGAGAATGTAAAAGATAAAGAGCATGAATTGGAAAAGGCTTCTAAGATAAACCCCAAAGAACTTGGAAAACAACTTGGAGATGGACACAGTGTGATTTCACCCAAGGAAGAGCCTAGTAAGTCTTTGCATGCACCTATGGAAGTTAATTCTGACTTACATAGACAGAGTAGTGGAAAAGGGATTATCGATTCCTCCAGCAATGCCTTATATCACTCTAAAATTTCCTCTAATGCCCTTTCGTCATCACCCAGATGCAAACCTTATTCCCAGGCTGTTGAGGGATCCTCTGCAGGTTTTTCTGCTTATAGTTTTAGTGATACAACTGATGGACCCAAAATGAATGCTCATCATCCCTCTCACAATTCATTCCATTCATTATCATCGCCAAGTCACATCCCACCCCCAGTTAACAAATTACAAGCATATTCTCACCATGTCCCTCTTCAGCACACACATGGCATCAGTGACCGATTTGACTGGTCAACCAGCAGTAATAGATATAAAGATGTTTCCATCCATCACAGTTCTTCCCAGAATCCTGACCAGAAATTATCAAGACAGCACTCATACCCTAGCTCTCACTATGATGTGAAAATATGGGAGTCCTATGCTGAAAAAGAAGGAACTGGAAACCAGCAACTGCACTCTTTGGTTCCTTCTCACAAGTCTGGCTCTCTACCAACCAGTGGTCCCAAGCCCCTGGAGGCAGATGTTAACCAAGGGATTACAGAAGATTCAACAAAATCATTCCATCCACCTGTAGCTACTGGTTCGGGCAGTTCAGGCAGCAGTATTATTACCCCAAGTATTCACCAAGGACATCGACAAAGCAAAACTGGGGGGGCAGCAGAAACTAACCCATTAATGATGAGGAGGAGAGTTCGCTCTTTCATTTCTCCAATTCCTGCCAAGAGGCAGCATCAGGATTTTTCTGGCAACAGAGGTGTATCATCTCATCACTCTCCGGTAGCCCATTCTGAATCTAGGCCCCTAAATGACAGTGATTCAAGCAGTCTGGACTCTCGTCCTAAACTAGCTTCTCCTAACACACCATTTCAAGCACCAAGTGCTAACTCACCCCCACAGGCAAAAACAAAGTTTCTACCACCAAGAAAGGGACGGGGATTAAAACTGGAAGCAATAGTTCAAAAAATCACTCCAAATAAAAAAGCCAGTTACAGTAACAGCTTTGCAGATGCTGATTATTCAGATGTATCACGTTACAGTTCTGATATACCTGACCCAGAAATTGGTGCGCCCTTCTCTAGTGCATCTCACAGAGAAAGTGGTTGTCTACCTTACCTTGATGAAGCTCATTCCTTAGATGATATTTTGCCCTACAGACCAGAAGATGCGTATTCTTGTGATTCTCAAGTTCTCAAACAGGGTGTGACTGGGTCAAGTGGTACTACCCTGCGAAATTTGCCAACAGACTTTGACTTTGGGTTAGGCACTGCTGGATCTTCAGGACCTGGGGCCGATGAAGGTGATAAGGATGAGTTTACACTATTAGGACCCCTTCCCCCACCACCTCCATTGCCTCGTCCTGTGCAAGGTTCCCCTCCACCTTCCTCATCCGCATTGTCTGATATACAACAATTTACTAACACTTACCAGCAGCTGGAGACAAGACGAGGAGAGCAGTCTGCTGCTAACCTACTGAGGCAGAAACTTCAGGAGACTGGCATGGGTTTTGATGATTATCCTGGAGGGGATTTTTATGGAGCAACCCCACCCCATAGCCAAAGTCCAGGACACCACATTCTGTCCAGACCTACACAGCATGAGCTAGCCTCACCAAGAGCGATAGCTTCAGACACCAAACTTCAAGAGAACTTTGTTCCCAAAGGTTATTTCCCTTCAGGCAAAAAGAAGGGACGGCCTGTGGGAAGTGTAAATAAACAAAAACGTGTACAAGTCCAAGTACAGAGTGCCACCTCCAATGTAACGTCAGCTCCTCATACTCCTCCTGCTGGTTCTGTTACTGCTACTCCTCAACCTGCATCAAATTCCAGCTTGGCAGGAGAAGCAGTCATAACAACAGCAACCTTACCTGAACAGAAACCTTGTCCCTCTCTGGAGCTTGCTATGCAGAGCCAACCAGTAAAGGAGGAGATGGAGGGCGAGGATAATCAGCCTGAGGTGGAAATGAAACCGATAAAACACAGGCAGAGAAAAGGTAAAGAGGGGAATGAAGGAACTGGCTCGAAAAGCAGACAGTGGAGGAAAAGTAGAGGAATAACTTCTAAAGATGAGCTGGATTCTCAGACTGTTGGTGTGGGAAATGCAGGAACTTTGCAAGATATGAGGAAAAACGTTTTCTCACCATATGTACACGTTGAAAGGAAGATAACTGAGATTGGTGCTGTGTGTACAGTAGTCAATTCCGAAGATGAGAAATCTAAAGGAGGAGGCAAAAATGGTGGTTCTGGGGTTGATATCATCTCAAATGTTTCTCTGATATCCCAGGTGGTTAGAAAAGAGAGGGAAGTTGAGAGGATTCAGGAAAAAGGGAACGATGAACCAGATGATTCTGTTATGCAGTCAGGAAAGTCTCTTCCCACATCTGGGTATGTTCTCCCAGGCCCTGTGATGTCTGAGGCTGGGCACACTGGTCGTTTGTTGTGTTGCCTTTGCCAGAAATGGGCAAATTACAAGAATCTTGGGGATCTCTATGGTCCTTTCTACCCAGCTGATTATGCTGCCAAATTCCCGAAGAATCAACCCCAAGTTCGACAGATCTTGTCAAACACTGGGGCAGCCAATGCAGGGTCAAATCCACCTTCTGTATCAACAGAATTGACTGTCCCAGATGTTCAGTCTGTGTATCTTCCAGACATCAGTTTAGCAGACACCAGTAGTTCAGTAAGTCAACCCACAAACCCAGTGTCCCCTGCAGTGAGTGAAAACCTGCCATGTCTCAGTACCACCACCAAGGCACCAGAGCAAAACTGGAATCTGATGCCCGAGGGGGCACTTATTACGTTAGGCCCACCTGAACTAGAGAATGAACTAACACAGAGAAGACAGCAGAAAGCAGATGATGTGCAGCAACGACCACAACATCGAAAGCTGACTTCTCATCCACGTTTTAAGAGAAGACACAAATCTAGTGAGGACTTGCCCCGCACGATTCCAATTAACAGCAAAGCTTCACTGCCTTTCCAGCCTCCACCACCCAGCCTTGATTCCTTGGGACCTTTGGCTCAACTTGCTCAGCTCCCATTGGTGCCCTTAGATCCAAAGGAGCTTTGGGTCCATGAAAGTTGCATCGTGTGGACTAGTGGTGTTTACCTGGTCAACGGGAAATTGTATGGTCTCCAGGAGGCGCTAGATGGTGCCAGAGAAACAGTGAGTTGGTGTGATATATTTTGTATACCTATGTGCTTTCCATGAAGAAAAGCAGCTGGCCATATATGTAGCACTACCTTTTAAGTAAAGCAGGCCATACAGTGTGTACTTGTTTTAGTTACAGAGAATTTAGGTTAAAACATACAAACAGAAAAATAAGGCACAGGATCTGCTGTAATTAATTTTTTTTTCTATATGTTACCGTTTGAATATTGATATTTGGTGTTGGTACACAAATTGGCCCACTGTGATTCTATATTTTTCTGAAAATTCCTAATTGAAATTTTCATCACTTCTGCTCAGATGAATCAGCATATGAATATTACGAGTGTACATTGAAGAAATATTCTGTGTATCTTCTTGTCAGAGCTGTTCTCATTGTGAAATGGCTGGTTCCACTCTGGGTTGCTATAGTAAAGGCTGCACACTGAGGTATCATTACCTGTGTGCTGTGGAGGCAGGTGAGCCATGTCTCTTATTTTCTTTAATTTCTGAGGATTCAAGCCAAAATACAATATTTTAGAATCATATTATATTAGGAATAAAAGCACGTATTGCACATTTTTGGGGCCCTGTTTTGATCATCATAATGCACAAGGTAGCAGCATTAGTGTGTTTTTGTGTGGCAGATATATTCTTGGCATTTTCCTGGTTATTGTACTAAGCTGTAAATTAGGTGTGGATTCATTTATTCCTTATGAAAATGCAAAGCCAAGTAACATTTGCATAATGGTGTACAATTAGAATACACACAGATTTTATTTGTAGAACTGGCTGACTCGGATAAATTAAGTGGACTACTTGTGCTTGTTTTTGCAATTCCACCCATATTAGTGTTGGCATGTTTATTTTTGGTCATGAAAGTATAAACTCAGTGAGAACGGAAAAAAAAAATTTAAAGGAGAATTCCGGCTGTTTTGGGTTCATATGACATCTTGTGTAGACCGAGGGAAGTTGGTCAAAGGTGAA
>JAPEKM010000015.1:3026871-3038924 GCA_027575975.1 Cathorops multiradiatus
CCATTCTGAATTAGACAGGAGGGTTCTAAATGAGCCAAAATAGCCAAGACAGGACCAATCATCAAAATTTTGGTGTCGATCATTCTATTTCATCCTAGACACTCCAGAAAAGCGGCTAAAAGTGTTAAAAACCAGAATTTTTCTTTAACCTGACTGTGGATGAAACCAGAGCACCTGAAGGAAACCCACACAGACACGGGGAGAACATGCAGCCTCCACACACAAAGGCCCCCATGGGCCACTGGGCTCGAACCCAAAACCTTGTTGCCATGATGCGACAGTGCTAACCACTGTGCTACCCCACTGTTTTCCTTCACATCCGTGTAACTGCAGAGCATTAAAAACCGGTGGAACAAATTGAGATTTTTCCCTGATGAGATCAGATTTCCTTCATAATTGTATAATATTTGTGCACCCTAAAAGTGCTGATCTAGGGTCTGGTTTTGTGACTAAGCGTAAACACTGAATGATGGGCCATAGATCAGTGTTGTGAGCACTGACCGGCGCAGATGCTTGCACTCTGCTTCCCCCTTAAGGCTCAATAATGCAAGTGCAACGTCTAAACTTGCGATTCATTCTTCTGGTTTAAAGGTGCTCTGGGTCAGATTGGTCTGTCTGTCTGTCTGTCTGTCTGTCTGTGACACCACCACCCCACCCCCCCAAGTCTCAAATGGTTGGGTGGGTTCAACATTTGAATGATTCCTGGACATGTTCATGAAGCTCCGCCCCCATGATCTCAGGCAGCCTGTCAAGTGTCTATAAAAAATGACTGACAGGAGGCGTATCCAAACACAAACAAGCATTTTGGACCATAAGTCCATTTACCACACGAGTTTTCTCAGCAACCGTATAAGCGTTTGCAAAAGCCATGCCTAATCCGTTGTGGCGTGTCGCGTGTGTCATCGTGGTTACACCCCCCCACCCCCCAATGTCCTACTTGGGTTATTTGTACAAGTAAAGGATTTAAAAGAAAGGACTTGAACCTTTAAGTCACTGTTGTTTCTGTCTCCTCCTTTTATTGAACTCTGCATTTTTACAGCTCTGTTCAGTATTAGAGATACGCAGAGCCTTTATTTTTAAATAATTTTCCGAGTGGATAGTATTTCCATCCTTGACTCTTGTATGCTGCATAAATGGGAATAAAAAAAATTTTTTTTTTGAGAGTTAAAATCGACTGCAAAGTTGGCTTCGAGCTGCCCCGCTGAGCCAGCCGGCCCTGAGTGCATGACGTCACTGCGTTACCGGTTTTAAGGCCGAGTCCTTTTACAGCTATAGACCAAAGTCATATAAATAAAAATGTATGGTGAAAGTAAGAAATACCGTCACCGACTTGCTCAACTAAGACTGATTTGACTTCATTGATTGTGGGTTGACGCTCATTAAAACAAGATGGGTGTTATAACTTATGCAACAGACATGTACATGCATGCATTTTCACTGATAAAACGTAAAAGGCTAATTTAAATAATCAGATGAACTGAGACAATCACATTCTGAAGCAAATTAAATAATCTTATACCGGTAACTACAAGTTGCATGGATTAATCTAAATGCAGGTAAACAAAGTGTTTATTTTTGTTGCTTTGTATCCAAATGAGAGTCGGAGCTTACCCGTCTGTGTTCTCACTTCTTGAAGGCCAACCTTGTGGCCGGTTGTTTTTGAAACAATCTGACTTTCAGTTGTTCATTCAGTTCTCTGTTCATTTGCTGCTTACACATAAGGGCAAGATGGCAGCAATATCCTGCGCAGAAATCAGGCTCCTCCACTCATTCTCCATTTTCTGCATACTGAGTACTCCGCCATTACTGCTTGGCTTAGGCAATTACTAAAACCTAGGATGGAATGGAATGTCACCAGTTTTAGCAACAACCGCGGAGAGGTCACTGCCCGAGCGATATGTCCCGTACCGTCCCGGGTTTTACCGACAACTCTCGGCTCACACTCTGGGAGAACTGGTGCAACTGAAATTGCTTTCATCTTGTAGTTTTATTTAATTGTTGGTACTGCACCCTTTTTCAATACGGGCTTATAGCCAACGCTCCTCAACAGATGATGATGATAAGAGATCAGAGGTCTCGTACTAGTCTTCAGTAAAATGTGCAGAGGAGAGACCACTTCATAGGCGCCCAATGTGCCCATGAACTTCTCAAAAAACATGTACAAATCTTTGCAGTTTGAACATTCTTGAACCATGAATGCAGCATAAATCCACCTTCTGTCGTGTTGCAGGCACATCTAA
The DNA here is from genome assembly GCA_027575975.1 of Cathorops multiradiatus. Lineage (NCBI taxonomy): Eukaryota > Metazoa > Chordata > Actinopteri > Siluriformes > Ariidae > Cathorops > Cathorops multiradiatus. The sequence continues at coordinate 3,029,112 of JAPEKM010000015.1, forward strand.
GTGGCATGGTGATAAATTAGCTCAAAATGGAGGATTGGAGTTGCAGTCAGCTCTGTGTTTTAGCATAGCGGAAATGATGATGAGACCGATAGACTTCCACTCAGACCGCTACCTGTATAAATTGCACTCAGACCGCTACTTGTATAAATCACTTTAATTGTAAAAATTACAAGATTAGATTTATTGTTAATGCTTAAAACTATTCCGATGCTATTCTTGAGGTCTCAAGGCATTTATAAACGAAAGTGAGGTCATGGCTCTGCGTATCTGCTTTAAAGTCACTGCAGAGTGAAAGATTGTTACACATTCTTTTATCCAGTCCAGATCATAAACAGAGTTTTGATATTTATCAGTTTGTTAATTTAATGAGGTCCTCATGCTGCTCCAATACTGTCACTGAACGATTGAGAGTAATTAATATCAGTCACTGTGCAGTTCAGTGTTTCACAGTGTCACGTACAGGATAAGGAAGTAAATTCATCTGGCTATGAAAATAAGTGATCGTAATGTCTCACAAAATAATTTAAACAACCATTAAAGGCACATTCCACTGTTTACTGTTGGTCAAATTCAGTCAAAATAACAAATCAGTCAAAACCTGTAACTGGTTTCTATAATGAACTGTCTGTAATGTTGTACAGTGAACTCCAGAGAAAGAGATCAGACTCACCAGAACCCAGCTGTGTCTCCATGAAGAGTGATGCATCTATGCGTCCTCCTTTGAACTTTAAAAATGGAAACCCCTCACCTGTACACAGGTAACATCCCATAATTCTCACAGTTAAAGTCACAGCAGAGTGAAAGGCTGTGTTACACATTCCTTTATCCAGTCCAGATCATTAGCAGAGTTTTGATATTTATCAGTTTGTGATGCTTTAATTAGGTCCCAATGCTGCTCCAATACTGTCACTGAACGATTTAGAGTAATTAATATCAGTAACTGTGCAGTTCAGTGTTTCACAGTGTCACACACACAAGGAAGTAAATTCATCTGGATGTGACAATAAAAGTGATCGTAATGGTGAACAAAATCCTTTAAATAACCAAATAATAACACATTCTGCTGTTCATTGTTAGTCAAATTAAGTCAAATTAACAAATAATTCAAAAACTGTAACTTGTTTCTATGATGAACTGTCTGTAATGTTGTACAGTGAACTGCAGAGAAAGCGATCAGACTCTCCAGAACCCAGCTGTGTCTCCATGAAGAGTGATGCGTCTATGATTCCTCCTTTAAACTTTAAAAATGGAAACCCCTCACCTGTGCACAGGTAACACCCCATAATTTTCATGGTTAAAGAAGATACGCAGAACCTTTATTTTTAAATACATTTCTGAATGGATAGTATCTCCATCCTTGACTCTTGTATGTTTCATAAGTGGGAATTAAAAAATATATATTTTTGAGTGTTAATATTGACCACAAAGTTGGCATTTGAACTGGCCCGCTGAGCCAGCCAGCCCTTAGTGCGTGACATCACAGCGGTAACCTGTTTTAAGGCTGAGGCCTTTGACAGCTATAGACCAAAGTTATATAAATAAAAATTTATGGTGAAGGTAAAAACCCCACTACCGACTTGCTCAACTAAGACTGATTTGACTTCACTGATTGTGGGTTGAGTCTCATTAAAACAGAATGGGTGTTACAATTTATACAACATACATGGACATGCATGCATTTTCACTGATAAAACACAAAAGGCTAATTTAAATAATCAGATGAACTGAGACAATCACATTCTGAAGCAAATTAAATAATCTTATACCGGTAACTACAAGTTGCATGGATTAATCTAAATGCAGGTAAACAAAGTGTTTATTTTTGTTGCTTTGTATCCAAATGAGAGTCGGAGCTTACCCGTCTGTGTTCTCACTTCTTGAAGGCCAACCTTGTGGCCGGTTGTTTTTGAAACAATCTGACTTTCAGTTGTTCATTCAGTTCTCTGTTCATTTGCTGCTTACACATAAGGGCAAGATGGCAGCAATATCCTGCGCAGAAATCAGGCTCCTCCACTCATTCTCCATTTTCTGCATACTGAGTACTCCGCCATTACTGCTTGGCTTAGGCAATTACTAAAACCTAGGATGGAATGGAATGTCACCAGTTTTAGCAACAACCGCGGAGAGGTCACTGCCCGAGCGATATGTCCCGTACCGTCCCGGGTTTTACCGACAACTCTCGGCTCACACTCTGGGAGAACTGGTGCAACTGAAATTGCTTTCATCTTGTAGTTTTATTTAATTGTTGGTACTGCACCCTTTTTCAATACGGGCTTATAGCCAACGCTCCTCAACAGATGATGATGATAAGAGATCAGAGGTCTCGTACTAGTCTTCAGTAAAATGTGCAGAGGAGAGACCACTTCATAGGCGCCCAATGTGCCCATGAACTTCTCAAAAAACATGTACAAATCTTTGCAGTTTGAACATTCTTGAACCATGAATGCAGCATAAATCCACCTTCTGTCGTGTTGCAGGCACATCTAAGTGGCATGGTGATAAATTAGCTCAAAATGGAGGATTGGAGTTGCAGTCAGCTCTGTGTTTTAGCATAGCGGAAATGATGATGAGACCGATAGACTTCCACTCAGACCGCTACCTGTATAAATTGCACTCAGACCGCTACTTGTATAAATCACTTTAATTGTAAAAATTACAAGATTAGATTTATTGTTAATGCTTAAAACTATTCCGATGCTATTCTTGAGGTCTCAAGGCATTTATAAACGAAAGTGAGGTCATGGCTCTGCGTATCTGCTTTAAAGTCACTGCAGAGTGAAAGATTGTTACACATTCTTTTATCCAGTCCAGATCATAAACAGAGTTTTGATATTTATCAGTTTGTTAATTTAATGAGGTCCTCATGCTGCTCCAATACTGTCACTGAACGATTGAGAGTAATTAATATCAGTCACTGTGCAGTTCAGTGTTTCACAGTGTCACGTACAGGATAAGGAAGTAAATTCATCTGGCTATGAAAATAAGTGATCGTAATGTCTCACAAAATAATTTAAACAACCATTAAAGGCACATTCCACTGTTTACTGTTGGTCAAATTCAGTCAAAATAACAAATCAGTCAAAACCTGTAACTGGTTTCTATAATGAACTGTCTGTAATGTTGTACAGTGAACTCCAGAGAAAGAGATCAGACTCTCCAGAACCCAGCTGGGTCTCCATGAAGAGTGACGCGTCTATGGATCGTCCTTTGCTGTTTAAAAGTGGAGACCCCTCACCTGTACACAGGTAGCATCCCATAATTCTCATAAAGTCACTGTACAGTGAAAGGCCGTGTTACACATTCCTTTATCCAGCCCATATCATTAATTTTTATATTTATCAGTTTGTTCTACAGTGGATGTTTAAAAAATAGACAAAATTGCAGTCTATGCAAATGTAGCCCTCTTTTCCCTTAGAGGGGTGTAATAAATGTAACCTGGGTCCGGGGATTAGGTTCTCACCTGTTAAGCCTTTTAAATAAACTATGAGGCATAACCACCCCTATGATACACTTGATGCGACAACATAAACTTGCAATGCTAACCAATGAATGGACACAGAGGCAGTATTAAAAAAAAAAAAGAGCATCATAAAGTGTATTATATCAAGACAGTGCAACAACACCCCTTGCCTGGATACACTGCAAGAACTGAGTCAAAGAACTCTTATTAACAGTGAGAATATCAGTACAAATGGGTAAAAAGTGTATTAAAAGGTGGCCTTACTAAAGGTTGTAAAACAATAAGCCTATGGCAGTCTAGTAAAGTGACCTATTTAAATATATAAAAAGGCACAAAGATGCTGACTCGATAATAAAAGGCCGAACAGTATATCATAAAGTTATCCGACTATTAGATGCTTTAAATGTATACCAAATGACTAAATATGATAAAAGACTATTATCCAAATGGATTGAACAGCTATATGTTCGATCCGTATAGAAAAAACTCCCGTGTGAAAATTCAGACAGTGTAAACAAATATTTTCAAGTGTCACAAACTAATCCAAATATGGATAAACTCCCAGTGTCTAACGCTTTGCGGCTGATATGAGCCCAACAGGATGGATACAGTGCACACAATACAACACTCTGTACCGTTAAATAGAATGCTTAAAATACTGCGGTGACGTCACTCAAACTACACATAAATGTGATACAGAAAAGCTGGCATAACACAAAGAAAAGAAAAAAAAACCGTTGCAGGCCTGTTTAAAGTTCCTTGCAAAATCGGTGAGGATCCTCGCCAAAGCAGGTATCCTACTCACAATTCGCGTGACAGTCACTCTGACGTCTCGCTCAGCAACATTTCCATTCTCACAGTCAGTCAGTCAGAGCGTGCTCCCCCTCAATAGCTAACCTGAGGAACCTCGAGCCGCCTGGTAGCTCAAGGCGCTATCAGGCCGCATAGGTCCCACGTCGGCTGTCTGAGGAACCTCGAGCACCCCGGTAGCTCGAGGCGCTATCAGACAACTCCTACGCAGGGCGAATAAACAATAGTAATTCTGTAGGATACTGTAATTACCACAGCAAGATGAACGGCTAGCAACTAGCGTGTTAGCAGGCGCAAGCCGAACCCCAGTGTAGTTATGAGTAGCTAGGCAACTAGCAACCGGCTAAAAGTAGCTAGGTCCGATTCTCTCTCGTGCAGACCCCGTTCTCTTGGCGCGAATCCTCTCCCAGTCTGCCGTGTGTGTGTTCGTTACACCTCCCTTTCCACCAGATCCCACCCACTGGGTGCTCTGATAGAAGGACAGTGAAACTGACCATAAACTTGACCTATGATAATTATTTATTCCATCAGCTATAGAGTTAGGTCTGCCCACTTAGTGCTCTCACACAAACCATGCAAATGAAACAAAATAATAATACTCAACGGTCAGTGGAAAATAACTAGCAGTGTGTAAAACAGCTAGTGAAGGGACTATAGCTATACCATTTAGGTCTGCAGCTAACAAACAATACTTGAAGTAGTACCCCGTGTAAGCATCAGGAGTTATAAAATAACCCTGGGCGACACAAAGAAGGTGAAAACAAATCAAACTGTTTAGGATTAAAAATGATAATAAAGACTTGGCTGCATAATTGTGCACACCCTTTAATAATCAAAGATGTGTCTGTCCAGAATCGACCAATCGCATTCAGTCTCATCTTAAATAGTAGTTATGATACATCTGACATCAATGAAAGTGGCTCTGATTGACCTCAGATAAAGTCTGGCTGTTCCTGTCGAGTTATTCTGATATCCTCCTGGTTGTATCATTCTCCAAAAGTCCTGGTCCACAAAGAGCTTTTGAAACATGAGCAGGATCTCCTCATTGAAGGGTCTCAGTCAGGGCAGGAGTACAAAAAAGTATCCAAAGCATTAAACATCCCACAGAACGCAGTGAAGACTGTCATCAACAAGGGGAGAAGATATGGTTCAACAGTGACTCTACCAAGATCAGGACGTCCCTCCAAGACTGATGATCGTGAACAGCTCCAAATATCGGTCTGTTTTGGCACAAAACCTTCAAGCATCTGTTAGGAAGCTGAAGATAAAGGAGAATTTCACTTTTCAACATGACCATGACCCAAATAATTCATCTAAATCAACAAAGCAGTGGCTTCACCAAAAGAGGATCAATGTTCTGCAATGGTGCAGCCAGAGCTCTGACCTTAATCCAACTGAGAATCTTTTGGGTGACCTGAAGAGAGCTGTGCACAGGAGATGTCCTCGCAATTCGACACGTCTGGTAAATTTTTTTATTTCCAAGGAGGAGTGGGCAAATATTGGCAAGTCCAGATGTGCCAAACTGATTAACTCTGAACCAAAAAGACTGAGTGCTGTAATAAAATCAAAAGGTGCTTCAATGAAGTAGTAGTTTAGGGGTTTGCAAACTAACTCGACCAGGTTTTTGTATGATTTTTAAACCCGATCATTTTAAGGAAGTAAATTCATCTGGATGTGACAAAGTAATCGTAATGATTTAAAAATAAACAGCCAATAAAGACACATTCCACTGTTTTTATTGTTGGTCAAATCCAGTCAAAATAACAAATCAGTCAAAAACTGTAACGAACTATAATGAACTGTCTGTAATGTCGTACAGTGAACTGCAGAGAAAGAGATCAGACTCTCCAGAACCCAGCTGGGTCTCCATGAAGAGTGATGAGTCTATGGAGCCTCCTTTGGTGTTTAGAAGTGGAGACCCCTCACCTGTACACAGGTAACATCCCATCATTCTCATAAAGTCACTGTACAGTGAAAGGCCGTGTTACACATTCCTTTATCCAGCCCATATCATTAATTTTGATATTTATCAGTTTGTTGTACTTTAATTAGGTCCCAATGCTGCTGCCAAACTTTCACTGAATATTTTAGAGTAATTAATATCAGTAACTGTGCAGTTCAGTGTTTCACAGTGTTATGTACAAGATAAGGAAGTAAATTCATCTGGATGTGACAAAATAACGGTTAAAAAAAATTAAACAACTTGTAAATACACATTCCACTGTTTATTGTTGGTCAAAATAACAAATCGGTCAGAAACTGTAACTGGTTTCTATAATGAAGTGTCTGTAATGTCGTACAGTGAACTGCAGAGAAAGAGATCAGACTCTCCAGAACCCAGCTGTGTCTCCATGAAGAGTGATGTGTCTATGGAGCCTCCTTTGATGTTTAAAAGTGGAGACCCCTCACCTGTACACAGGTAACATCCCATAATTCTCATAGTTAAACTCTCAGTAATGGATGTGCGTCACTGTCATTAGCAGCTATTGTGATTTTATATTATAGTTACCTGGTGTATAGTTGTTCACTGCAGAGTGAAAGACTGTGTTTACACATTCCTTTATCCAGCCCATATCATAAATTTTGATATTTATCAGTTTGTTCTACAGTGGATGTTTAAAAAAAAAAAGACAAAATTGCCGTCTATGCAAAGAAGGTGAAAACAAATCAGAAACTGTTTAGGATTAAAAATGAAAATAAAAAGTTAGCTGCATAATTGTGCACACCCTTTAACAATCAAGGATGTGTCTGTGTTCAGAATCGACCAATCACATTCAGTCTCATCTTAAATAGTAGTTACCTGACATCAATGAAAGTGGCTCTGATTGACCTCCGATACAGTTTGGCTGTTCCTGTCGAATTATTCTGATATCATCCTGGTTCTATCATTCTCCCAAAGCACTGGTCCACAAAGAGCTTTCGAAACATGAACAGGATCTCCTCATTGAAGGGTCTCAATCAGGGCAGGAGTACAAAAAAGTATCCAAAGCATTAAACATCCCACAGAACTCAGTGAAGACAGTCATCAACAAGGGGAGAAGACATGGCTCAGCAGTGACTCTACCAAGATCAGGACGTCCCTCCAAGACTTATGAGAAGAAAAGGAGAAAACTGGTCATAGAAGCCACCAAGAGGCCTACAGCAACATGAAAGGAGCTGCAGGATTTTCTGGAAAGTACTGGCTGTTCCCTACGTTTTACAACAATTGGTCGTGTTCATCGGTCTGGGTTGTGGGGTAGGGTAGCAAGAAGAAAACCTTTACTCACAAAGGAAAAGATCCAAGCCTGGCTAAACTTTGTAAAAAGGTATATCCAGTCTCCCACAACCATGTGAAAAATGTATTATAGTCTGATGAGACTGGGTGAACTATTTGGTCATCGTTCCAAAAGGTAAGTTTGGTGCAAAAATACTACAGCACATCATCAAAAGAACAACATACCCACAGTGAAGCATGGTGGAGGCAGCATCATGCTTTGGGGCTGCTTTTCTTCAGCTGGAACTGGGGCTTTAGTCAAGGTGGACGGAATCATGAACAGCTCCAAATTTGGTATTGACAAAGACATAATGATGGCTTTTTATAGGGCTTCCATTGAATCCATCATCAGATATGGCATTACAGTATGGTTTGGGAACCTGTCTGTTAAACTGAAAGCCCAACTACAAACCCTTATAAAGAGAGTGGGGAAAATAATGCACATGCCCCCTCCCACATCACTTCAAGCTTTATTTGATGAGGCAGTGAGGAGGCAGGGACTGATAATTGCAGAGGATGAGGAACATATTTTGCATGGAGAATACGAACTGTTACCATCTGGAAGAAGATATAGGGTCCCAAACTGTAGGACTAATAGGTTGAAATTTTCAATGGTTCCTTGGTCTATTAAATTACTAAATAGTAGGTAGTGTGTGTGTGTGTGTGTGTGTGTGTGTGTGTGTGTGTGTGGAGGGGGGCTTTTTAGGCTTTATGCCACCACTTAGTATTATTTTATTTGTAATATTTATTCCTTGGTCTATTAATTTGTGTGTGTGTGTGTGTGTGTGTGTTGGGGGGGTTGGACTTTGTGCCACTTTAGTACTATTTTATGTGTAATATTTAGTATTATGAATGCTGTTGTGTGTGGGTATGTGATTGGATGAGAGGTGGGTGATATGTTTACATGTTCTTGCGTTGGGTCCACCCTTGCATGTTTATTGTTCTTTTGTGTTTTATGTGTGTGAATTGTTAGACTCTCTGTGCCCAAAACAAATTTCTCTCTAGAAGAGACAATAAAGGCTCATCCTAAAATACAGTACCAGTCAAAAGTTTGGACACACCGTCTAATTCAATGTTTTTTCTTTGTTTTTATTAATTAAGTCACTTCATGTCTTAAAGTAATGACGGATGTCGTTTCTCTTTACTTAGTTGAGCGGTTCTTGACATAATATGGACTACTACAGTTGTGGAATAGGGCTATTTACTGTACTTTTACTATTTGATCTCAAATGTGTTAAGAAGGAAAGAAACTCGTCCACTAATTAACTTTTGACGAGGTACACTGCTAATTGAAAAGCATTCCAGGTGACTACCTCGCGAAGCTGGTTAAGATAATGCCAATAGTGTACAAAGCATCATCAAGGTAAACAGTGGCTACGAAAAATATTTTGCTTTTACATTTTTTCTTTACTACATAATTCCATACGTGTTCCATAAGTTATTTCATTGTTTTGAGGTCTTCAGTATTGTTCTACACTGTAGAAAATAGTCAAAATACAAAAAAAAAAAACCTGAATGGGGTGTCCAAACTTTTGACTGGTACTGTATATTGAATATATGGCACCATAGAGTGGGACCAAAAGTCTGAGACCACTGAAGATCTGGGATTTTTCACTAGAAGGTTAAAACAAAGAAAGGAAATTATCAGTATTCAGGAGTCTCCACTATTTTAAAATCACTTTTTTAAATGTAAGCAAATATGTGATTATTGAGAGTGTTAACTTCTTTATACAAAAGGTGACATTTTCCTTCAGTCTTATCCCTCCCATTGAAGCACAGGTTATTCTTCTACAATGTAAAAAAATAGTCGTCAAACTACAGAAAAACCAATGATTGAGTCGGAGTATCCAGGCTCTTCACTGGCACTGTATGTTATACAGTATATTCTATCCACATTTATTGGATATGAACAATTGCATGCTCTGATTGGCTACTGTACTACTAGGCTATTAGCTCATATACCATGAGTAGAGGAAAACAAAATCAGTTGGTGTGTTGAAAAAAAAAATCATGTATTTGGCAAGAGTAAGAATAATTTAAGCTTGTTTAATGGTTTGATCTGGCCCAAGCAATGAGGACAAAACTGCATTGCTTTGAAAATGTAAATTTAACAGCTTCATGAAAGTGCGGGGCAGCACGGTGGTGTAGTGGTTAGCACTGTCGCCTCACAGCACGAAGCTCCTGGGTTCGAGCCCCGGGGCCGGCGAGGGCCATTCTGTGCGGAGTTTGCATGTTCTCCCCGTGTCCGCGTGGGTTTCCTCCGGGTGCTCCGGTTTCCCCCACAGTCCAA
>JAPEKM010000015.1:3945514-3958335 GCA_027575975.1 Cathorops multiradiatus
ACAATTGTGTGTTCTATACAACCTTTGTGGGAACAGTTTGGAGAAGGCTCCACATGGGTGAAATGGTCAGGTGACCATAAACTGTTGGCAATATAGTGTAGATGAATAATCAGTATTTGATCCTGAATATACTGAATAACTGTGTGTCTAGAGGACTATTAATACTCAAACAGTAAAAGTACACTGTGGTGTTAAATACAGAATGCTTTCCCACACTGTTTTCAACACACCCTTGTCTGTTTTCTGTCACAGGAAGTGAGAGGAAGTGCACATCACAGCTCACCTGATCATGGCAGTGAGTTTAATGTACAGTAGGTGAAGTGATTTTATTGGGAATTTGTAAGTTTTGTGAGAAGAATAAATGAATGAAGTCATTTTAGGAAGACTGAATTAATAAAAGCGAATTTTAACATCAAACTCAAGTGAACATATTTGTATTTTATTATTGTATAGCTCCAATTACATGCACAAACATTTATATCTATGGTATAAACCATTTCACTTTTTATTTCTTCCTTAGCTATTTTCAGTGATAAAATTTGAAATGATTTCTCGATAGCTTTCATTCCTGAAGTCTGTCCAGACAGGTCAGTATCCAAAAATAATCCCATAACCCTAAAATAATTGATACAAATGGTTTTTCAATTGATACCTTTATAAATATACACTCACTGGCCACTTTAATAGGAACATTCTTGAGTCTAAGATCACTGTTCTTGGCTGCAGGAGTGGAACCCAATGTGTTCCTCTGCTGTTGCATGCTGAGATGCTTTCGGCTCACCACGGTTGTAAAGAGTGATTATATGATTTACTATATCCTTCCTGGCAAAAAAGCTCGGACCAATCTGGCCATTTTCCTCTGAGCTCTCTTATCAATAAGGCATTTGTTTCCACCCAAAGAACTATCGCTCACTCACTGTGTTTTTTTCTTTTACAGCCATTTTAAATTTGTGGCAGACATCTTGGATGCCATCTTGAAAATGACCCATTTCCCCAGGTCAGAATCAACTAGATTTTTAGTGTGTTGTTTAGCATGTTAAACATTCTATCAGAAAAACTTTTTAATCTTTTTTTTTTTTAGGGGGGGGGTTCAACCTGTCTTATAGCGATGCTGAACTGTTTGCTCCAAGTGGGCCAACAAAGAAAGTTGTTCCAGAAAAAAGACTAAAAAGGACAGCAAGGGGGGCTTCTTCAAGACAAGGATTGTGTATCATATTGCATTAAAGTAGTAATGGAGAAATGGTGAGGGGAAAGATGTGTTAAAACAATACCTGCAGTATGGGCACAGGTTCCCAACCTTGGTCCTGGAGAACCCCCTGCTCCAACACATCGAATTTGACCAATCAGTGAATTACCAAGCATAGTACAGGAAAAACACTGCAATGTACAGGACAGGGAACACTCCAGGACCAGGACCGGGCATCTGAGAGTTCTGATTTGTACCCGCAAACCTGAGCTCAGGGATGTGATGTACTGTCAATACCCTATTCAGCCTGTAGGTGGCAGGGCTATGACAGGAGAAATGCAGAAAAAGGGCTTGGTGTCTTTGTGCTGCACAGCTTGAATAGGGTCCGTCAGAACAAAGAAAGTATCACAGAACATAAACTGAGCAAAACCTACAATTTTGTCTGCCTTCTTCTAGTATATCAAACATGCAGAAAGACACGTTGCCTAATAACGTATCCGACACAAGAAACAGAAGATGAACATGTTCTAATTTTATCAACTTTAAATAACTTTTAAGAGCAAACTGGGGGTGTAGACTGAAATTCCTATCAGGGAATTATGCTCTGTTGAATTCTGGATTGATTTAATGTTTCTTGAAAGAGTCTCCAGTGTGTCAATGCTTTGCTTTCTGAAACAGTTCACTGATTCCATAGTAACCTGACAAATCTGTTTTGCTTGTTTGCTACCTTATCAGCTTCAAGAATGAGAATAAAGAAAGGCTGGTCAGGGATTGTTTATTGCTGCTGTAAGGTAAGTGATAAAGTAGGCCCGTGTAGGGTGTGTTTTTATTGATCATGCTATACACTTGATGTCACATTAGTTGACTTGAATTCACAAGAGGCATGTTGAAATGCACCTTCCTATGTTCCTCATTGTGAATAGATGTAATTTTTATGCAAAGGATGCTTTGTAGACATTTAAATGATGTTAGAACAACCAGGAAAACACTTAACATGCAATAAAAATTTTGTAACTTCTCTCAAAAATGAGTTATTTATGAATTCATGCAATTTTTTTTTTCAAAAAGCACTCTAAGTTTGGTATTTTTACTAAAACTGTACAAAAGTCTACACAGAAACCAAATAGCTAGATCAGAAGTCTGAACATAAACTAATGAGTAACTTTGGTCTCTACCTAGCCAGCCTGCTCGGACCTAGCTGAAGGGCTTTTGGGGTGTCGGGTTTGATTTGGGATCAGCCCCCAGTCTGCAGCCCATTCTCTCTTTCCGAGGCTTTGTTTCCATCTCTTGTGTCTTTCAGACTGTTGCCATGACATCATCGGTAACCCCGGGAAACCTATTGAGGCAAAAGGACCCAGGAAATGAGGTAATGGTTGTGGAATGTTGGGAAAGGACATAGAACAGAAATCCCCCCTTTTCTAAGAGAGAGAAAGAGAGAGAGAGAGAGAGAGAGCATCCATAGCATCTTGTTTTCTTCACCCCACAGTCATTAGCACAGTCATTGTGTCTGAAGTGCTCATAAGCCTTCAGTGTCCATGTCTTTTCTTACAAACCAGATACAACAGGCTCAATAGACTCAGAGATCTCACAAAACTAATGATCCCGTTCAACCATGAGCGCAACAATTAAAAAAACAAACTAAAAAGATAGTGCATTTTTTCAAAATATAGTAAGCGCTTTTTCAGAGGAGGCACAAACACTAGCAGACACCACTCACATTATTCACATACAGTATTATGAATTCATGTGCTTTTTCCTACACAAGTTCAGACATTAAATTCTGGAGTTTTATAGGTTGATTAATTGTGAGGTGTAGATGTTTGTGCTTCCTGAGCTCAAATCTTTACACAATCTATGGATTGGTAATACATCAGATGTAATAATAATAATAATAATAATAATAATAATAATAATAATCAGTAGGATTCCAAATGTTATGTTACAGGCATTCATCAGACACTCTTATCCAGAGTGATGTACAATGTACACAGATCAGTCTGGGGAGCAATCGGGGGTTTCAGTACCTTGCTCAAGGGCACTTCAACCATTCCTGCTGGTCTAGGGAATCAAACTGGTAACCTTTTGTTTTGTCAATCCTGAGATCGAGATGCTGACCTCTTCTGCTCCTCAGACCTGCCTGATCCATCCTGATGCCCTGTGTCTGGCTGCAGTCTCATCACATCACACTTTAGGACTGCAGTTGTCATGAACAGTTTTGCACTCAGGTTTCCATCAATGAAGAGTTTATAACTTCAACAAAACAGACTTCATGTTAAAAATGTTATAATCACGTTGTCTGTTATCACCCAAATGAGGGTTCCCTTTAGAGTCTGGTTCCTCTCGAGGTTTCTTCCTTATGTTGTCTGAGGGAGTTTTTCCTTGCCAGTATTGCCACAGGCCTGCTCATTAGGGATAAAATTAGCTAATGTTTAAAGTCATTAAAATTCTGTAAAGCTGCTTTGCAACAATGTCTATTGTTAAAAGCGCTATAAAAATAAACTTGACTTTTGGTCCCAAACCTGCTTCTCTGACCATGGCTTCCCCAAACAGACAGTTGAGCTTATTTTTACATGCACAGTATGTATTAATTGACCTCTTGCCTTCATCAGGGTCAGTTTCTGAATAAAGTGCCACTGTTAGCTGGAGAGTCAGGTTTGTATGGTGTTTTTTTTTTTTTTTAACCCAGCAATGACACTGAGTTGTTTACCACTACTGTACAGGCATTACTTACACACACTACCATATAAATGCAGAGAAATAATATTGGCTCAGCTGTTGTCCTGTCATAGTCTTTTACCACTGATAAATGGGAATGATGGGGCTCATCAATAAGCTACAGTCAGAATCATATGGCACTTGAATTGCCATCATATTATTATAAATGCATTGAGACTGTACAAGAAGCACATTGGGCAATGCACAAAGACAAACATAAAAAGAACTGTAGTGATGCGGTGTTCTCAATTTAGAAGCTCTGAGCTAATTTCTCAGCTCAATGGTACGTCTCAAGCTCGACAATGGTCCAGTTATCCTGTGGTGAGCTTCCTGTTGTGGGGGAGTAGCTATTAACAGAGGTGATGGTGGCTGAGGTATAGCCAATTTGTTGCAGGATCTGGGGCCAGGAGCTACTCTCCAAAGAGCTGAGGGTGCCCCCTCCTTGCCCAGGCAGGTAAAGCAGTGGTGGACAGCCATCCTCACCTTCAAGCAGCAAGGCCTGGTTGATCAACTTCTGCACCATGACCATCCTGGCATTCCAGTCATGCTCATGCTGAGGTGGTTGGGGGAGGTTTCCATTTGTTCGACGAAGAGGAAGCTTGGTTGGTTTCTCCTGCCCTCCCAACTCTTTTCTCATTGAGGCACTGTTCCTCTCAACATCTTCATTCTCACTGGTTTCCATGGCCTCATAGATGGTGCAGAGTCCATGTGAGGGGGAAATCCGCTTGGTTGACTGCACTTTTTGCTGCCTTTTAAGTCGCTGCTCTAGCTCAAGCTGCCACTGCAGGAGCTGCCGCCGCTGCCTATGCTCCTGAAGAAGTTGAAGCTGCAGCAGCTCCTGACGTTGCCTCTCCAACTGCTTCTGCCGTTCCATTCTCTGCCTTTCTTGCTTCTGCCACTGCTGCAGTGTTCTTTGCCTCTCCAGCTGCTTCTGGAGCTCCTGTTGCTGTCTCTCTCCCTCCAGCCATAGACGCTTTTGTCTGTCTTGCTCCTGTCGCTGCAGGATCTGGCGGAGGTGGAGCTGGTGCTGCTCCAGGCGCCTCAGCTGACCTGCTCGTGGGGCTTGTGGTGGACAAGCAGAAGGAAGTCTGATCAGTTCTACCACCCAACTGGTAGGCTGCTTCTGCTGAGGACAGGGCATAAGGGGCATATATTGCTGATGTGGATTTTGCGCCAGAGTGATGTATTGATTGCCGTTGACCTCTGGAGAAAGTGATGGCAGGTTACCATACTTTACTTCCTGACGGCTTGGTAGCGGAGGGTTATTGCACCCTGTGGAACAGTCAAAAGCACTTGCAATATTGGTTACTGATACAGAAGCATAATCACAGAGAGAGGGGTTGACCAAAGGGAAAAGAAGGAGAAATAAAATGTGAAAGACTGAAAGTGGTATACAGACCATGGAGAGAGGAATATGGTCAAGTAGCACTGCATGACTTCAAAATAAATAATTCTACGGGACAAAACCATGATTGTTGAACCTGCTCATCGAATAAATAACCATTTAATCATAGTCAAGTATCTGCAAGTAAATCTTCACTATAAATGAAACAGATTGTAATGAACAATTTTCCAGTGCCTTTGACCTAATGTACTTATAAGTCCTTCATTAGAACTGGACTGAGTTGCAAAAATAACTATACAATGTGTAATGTCTACGGTACTCGGATTAAAATATTTTGGCTCATCCTTTCATCATACATGGCCTGTTCTTTCAAGTAGTTTCTGTTCTGGGCTGTCTCCTGAAGGCTAACTATTAATTTCCTTTTCAGGAATTTAATCCAATACAGAAAGCAAAATCAGATCAGAAAACTTTCCAAAGGCGAGCCTCAAGCCTTTTATCAGGAGCTTTACTCAGCAAACTAAATTACTAACATCACAGCCGGCCAATACTGCCTTCTCCAGAAAAGAATTACATGGGATCACATTTATACTAATAAACAGAAGATCTTTCTATTTTGAGAGAACATGCAGGTCCTCGAAGGATCTGCTTTTAACAAGGATCCACTTTTCTGCAGACAAACTGGCGCTTACTTTGTACAGCTACTTGGTGGGGGATATTTAAAGATATACATTCAAAAATAGCAGACATTCCAATCTGAGGACAAATAATATATACACAACACAGTGGCGTTGATTAATTTTCTATCACTGCAGCTTTGACAATAGTACATCTGCAAATCATAGGCACTTAAATGTATGGTTTGTATAGTGAAAGTGTATTCATGGCAGACGATCCACATATTACACGTTTTTAAAATGTAATTATTTGAATATGGCATAGTTTTCTCTTCTTATTCTTCTTCCGGCTGCTTCTGTTCACTTGGGGTTGCCACAGCAGATCTGTTCCACATATTTGATTTGGCATAAATTTTACACTGGATGCCCATCCTCACGCAACCCTCCCCAGTCTATCCAGGCTTGGGACCAGTATCAAGTATGCACTGACTTGTATAACCCGAGTTGCTGGGTATTTTACCTAATTTGCATGTCTTGTAACTGTGGGGGAAACCAGAGCACCCGGAGGAAACCCACACAGACACGGGGAGAACATGTAAACTCCACACAGAAAGGTCCCCATCAACCATGAGGTTCAAACCTGGAACCTTCTTGCTGTGAGGCAACAGCACCAAGCACTGCACCACCATGGCACCCATGGCATAGTTTTCTATAAGGAGACATTTATTGAACATCTATGAAAGGGGTCTCCACAGTCAGTGCTTTGTAGCAGTCAGAGGTAAACCTGAATTATTTTGACACAAGGTGCAACACGATCCGGTGTTGGTCTATTGATTTGTACCACAAGGTAGGTGTGAAATGACTAAAACTGTGTTGAATGAGGGTAAGGCAACAAACTGAAACTGATGTGCAGAGCTTTTACGGAGAAAATGGATGAAAGAGAGCAAAAAAAGAGAGGGTGGGGGGGAAGAGACAGAGAGACCTCCAAACCACTATCAGGAGGCAAGAGAAGATTCATTCAGGCTGATGATAGATTGTGTGGAGCCTTATTTGAAGGTCTACATGTAACATTCCTTTAGGATCAGCAAACAGGACGACCAGGAGCCAGAGTTTATTTGTAGATGTCTGGCTGTGCAGACTCTTCTAACAGGGAGGGATAGCATTTTAGATCAGGGTACATGCTGGAGATTATGGGTGTGAACATCAGGGTTGTCATTTCATCAAAATTCCATTAGGAGGTAACACCATTCTTGTTCCCAGTCAGACACCATGTGAATACTTCTCAATGGACACTAAACTTCAAAACATAAGGACAAGCTTTTGAGCAGCATGCAGGAAATAAGAAACGGGAACAGATGGCCTTGAAATGATGTTTAATGGAATTTTGAAAAACCTTTTAATTAGTGTGAACCAGTATTATTATTTTTGATCATCCTGATATAATAGGTCTTGAACAGTATTACAGTAACGCAATTAGTTGTACATGCAACTTCCAATCCAAATGTCTGATATTTGTCACCCTCATTCAAGTGTCATTTTTTTTAAACATGAGTGACATTTTTTCCCCACCACATTGAATATTTGAGCCAAAAGAAAAATGTCCAACTACTGCAAATCAACACAACCAGATTACTGCGGAGTACTTAAAAAGCTGTGGTATGTGAATTTTGATAAGTTATCCTTCACATAAATGTGCTGGAAAATTTTTTATACTAGAAAAAATGTAAAAACAAAACATTGCTTGCCATCTAACATTCCAACAATTCCCTACATTGAAAAAATCCCAAAGTGCAAAGCCTCTGGAAGAAGATCTATCCTTAGTTAGTGCTAAAACAGTTAGTTCTTGACACAGGAACAAGTTAAAAAAAATGTAAGGATACGTCTACAGTGCAAGATAAAACTGGGAACTTAACAAAAATAAACAATAAAACAAGTATAAAAAAAATCATTTGACATTTGCTCGGTAAAAACAGTAGGATAAATACAAACATAGATAGTGTCCGTCCAATGTGATCCTTTTTTCTTTTCTTTTTTGTTCTGCTTTTTGCTTTCCTTATTCATTACTCAGGACTTAACAACAGTTCAGTCAATCAATCCACGTTCAGGGGTGCTGTAGTATGCAGTGTTATTTAATAGTACATTCTAATAGAAAATGAGAAAGCTATTGTACATACAGGAATTTAAGCCATACAATCATAACCATGACTATAATAGTAGTAAGAAAGAGAAAGCAGCACTGATAAACCTACAGTCCATCCCCCTATGTCCAATTTTCCCCTGTTTCATTACACCACTGCCTGGACTGGTAAGAAAACAAATGACAAAAAAGGAAGAGAGGGTGCTGTTTTGGGAAGGGTGTGGGAAAAGGTGCATTCCATTCAGGGACTTTATACATTACCTTCCAGATAGCTATCAGTGTTATCACAAATGGTAGAGTAGTAAGGTGGCTGACCATCGGTGCTGTCACCATGCTGGGGAGACAGATGCATGGGAGACTCCGAATCAGATTCTTCAAGAGCGCTGGCTCCTGTCTTCCCGCACAGCAGGTATTCGTCATCAGGACTGGCATGCGACTCCTGTTGCTGACCGAGGGGAAGCAGGTCTACAGGACAACCCAGATCCTCAGCTTCAGCAGCTGCAGTAGGCAAGGTCAGCTCCTTAATGAGCGAGGGATCTTTAGCCTCTTCTGGAAACTGATCTTCGTTCTCCAGGGAAAAAATCCCAGGGCTCTTACCACAGCTCTCAGCAGTAGAATGGGCATTGGAGTTGGATACTGAGCAATCAAAGCCGTAGGAAGCTACAGAGTTGGCAGACTGCGGGGTCCCACCATCTTCATCTACAGCTTGCATGTCAGTGGCCTCCTCATCTTCCTCCAAGGCAGGGAGGTTTCGGGAGGCAGTAGGACTGTCTATGGCTGCAGTGTCATCAGCTGGAACATCAGGGTCATTGATTTGCATCTCTCCTTCAGTATCACTTGCCTCATCCCCAGAAGTAGAAGGGGATGATGGGACAGATGCTGGTGCAGTTGGAGCGTCACCCAGGACCTCATCTGCTGGGAGTGTCTCTGCCTCCTCTTCCTCCCCATCACCACGCTCCAGGTGAATCCCAAGGTCTTGTTCCTGGTCAGGCTGGGCTGTGGGAACAGGCGTCTGCTGCTTGTCTGAGCGTGACTCCACACCTGAACTGCTGTCATAGTCCCGCAGCTCTTCAGGTGTGCTGGTCTCGCTGCTGCTATGGGCTACCAGGGCCGTTCCACTAAGGGTGCTTGACTGGGACATACCAATTGCAGGTACACAAAGGTTAGCTCCATCCACTGGGACTGAGCTCTCAGTCTCTTCACGGACCTCAAGGTGTGGTTCAGTCAAATGACCTAGAGGCTTCTCCAGCCAAGTTTCAGCAGGCGACTTTGTGGGTGTCTCAGGATCAGTTGCCTTAATGTCTAAGGGGCTGGATTTTATGCTGATGGAGGTTGGCTGAGCCCAGGTGTCTGCAAAGGGGTTGGATGGGCCCCAGGCTGCAGTCATAGGTATTGAGGGAGCTGGAGCAGTGCGGTTCAAATTGTCTAGATATCCTTCATCGTAGTCATCCTCATCAGCATTCCCAGGAATCTTGCTTCCACTCTCCATCTGGCCTTCACTAACCATCTCTATGTCCTCATCCTCATGCTCCTCCTCTTCTTCAAACTTGAGGTGAACATCCATGTGGTTATCACCAGCTTGCTCATGGCCAAAGTCCATGTGGTGCTTGTCAATATGCTCTGGGCCAGTGTCCATGTCCTCCTTTTCCTGCTCTTCTTCTTCCTCCTCCTCTTCATCTG
Source organism: Cathorops multiradiatus (assembly GCA_027575975.1). Lineage (NCBI taxonomy): Eukaryota > Metazoa > Chordata > Actinopteri > Siluriformes > Ariidae > Cathorops > Cathorops multiradiatus. The sequence goes on from JAPEKM010000015.1 coordinate 3,955,192, forward strand.
AAAAAGATTTGATCCCAGGTGGGCCCATAAATGGCTGTTCCATTTCCATTTTTTTCAGAGAGAAGTCCTCTCCATCTTCATCACTGTCATGACTTTCCATTTGGAAGTGTGAGGTTGTTTTGGTTTGCTCCTGCTCTACGATCCTGTCAAAATCATCAGATTGCGTTATGCCACTACTGGAGCTGTTCAATTCTGATAATCCAAGCTTAAAATTTTCCACATTCTGTGTTTCAGGCACTACTTGAACCTTTACAATCTCCCTCTCCTGATGCTCTTCTTCTTCTTCCTCCTCCTCATGGTCATCCTCATTGATTTCTTCCTCTGCCTTTTCCACTGCCTCCTCCTTCTCCATACTAGGAGAGGTAGGTGACATGCCGCTGAAATGCTCCACACAAGAGCTACTCAACAGCTCAGGCTCCACTCCAAGACCGAAACATTTCCCTACATCCACTGCCTCCTCTGCTGCAGACCCCACGGTGGTCAGGAGATCCTCATGGACCGTGATCTCTTCTTGCTCCAGATTCTCAGTGGTAATATCACTTGAGGACATGGGCTGATTTTGTGCCCATGGATAATCGGCAGCATATATATCTTGTACTGGAGCAGAGATCTGGGGTTCCACATGTGCAGGAGACTCTCCAGTGGGAGAGGATGGTGGTGACATGACTGTTGTTCCAAGAGTAGAAGGAGTACTTTGGTGCTCAAGACTGCCTAGATTCAGCTGAGCTGCCAGCTGTGGCACCACCTCTTCAGGTGTCTCTTCTTCTGTATCTGATGGAATCTCCTCAGTGTGTGCTTCAGTGTCCTCAACTGGAGTAGCAATCAAAGATTCAACTGTGGGTTCTGGTAGAGGCAGAGTTCCAGGCTTAGTTTCAAACAGGGTTTGGGACTCAGTTTCAGGAGCAATTTCAGACTCCGCTTCCAACAGTAGTTCAGACTTGGGCTGAAGGGCAAATTCAGATTCTGTTTCCAACAGGGGTTCTGACTTGGGCTGAGGGACAAATTCAGATTCTGTTTCCAACAGGGTTTCTGACTTGGGCTGAGGGGCAAATTCAGACTCCGTTTCTAACAGGGATTCTGACTTGGACTGAGGGGTAAATTCAGATTCTGTTTCCAACAGGGGTTCTGACTTGTATTCAGGGGCAGAGGGAAATTCAGACTTGGTTTTAAGAAGGAATTCAGACTTAGTTTCAGATGTAAATTCAGACTCAATTTCCAATGGAAGTTCTGATTGGGTTTCAGGTGCAAATTCATACTTGGTTTCAAGTAGGTGTTCAGATGTATATTTTGGTTCATGCTCTAATGGAAGTTCTGATTTGGGTTCAGGTACAACTGCAGGCTTGGTTTCAAGCAAGAGTTCAGACTTGGTTTCAGGCATAAATTCAGACTCATGTTCCAACAGAATGTCTGATCTGGGCTCACATGCAAGTTCAGGCCTGGTTTCAAGCAGGAGTTCAGACACAGTTTCAGGTGTAAATTCAGACTTAGTTTCCAATAGGAGGTCTGAATTGGGTTCAGGTTCTACCTTAGTCTTGGTTTCAGGCAGATGTTCAGACTTTCTTTCAGATGCAAGCTGAGACTTGGTTTCCAACAGAAGTGGTGAAATAGGTTCTGGAGCAACTTCGAGCATGGGTTCTGGAGCAACTTCGAGCATGGGTTCTGGAGCAACTTCGAGCATGGGTTCTGGAGCAACTTCGAGCTTGGGTTCTGGAGCAACTTCAAGCTTGGGTTCTGGAGCAACTTCGAGCTTAGGTTCTGGAGCATCTTCGAGCTTGGGTTCAGGTGCATCTTCGAGCTTGGGTTCAGGTGCACCTTCGAGCTTGGGTTCAGGTGCATCTTCGAGCTTGGGTTCAGGTGCACCTTCAAGGTTGGGTTCTGGTGAAATATCGATCTTGGGTTCTGGTGAAATATCGATCTTGGGTTCAGGTGCAACTTCAGGCTTGGATTCAGGCAGGACTTCAGATCCATTGTCTGTCACTGCAATAAAGGTGCTGGCAACTGTGGCAGCAGCAACAACGGCCACAGCTTCAACTGCAGCAGCAGTCTCAACAGCAGGAGCTACGGCCTCTTTCTCTCTCTCTTTCTGTGCATCTTTGGGGCCACGTTTAACTGGCATGGGAGTGCTGCTACCCACTACTTTCTTCGGGCTGGCTGTCTTGGCTGAGCTGTTCTTAGCATTAGATGTTTTCAGGGTGGAACTGTTTTCCTTTAATGGAGTGGGTTTGCTCTCCTTAGGCTTACTCGCCTTGGCTTCCATTGCTGGCTTGCTGGGGGTAGAAAGTTTCTTGGAGACAGCCTCCGGTTTGGCTGGCGTGGCTGCCTTTGGGGTATCAGGCTTGCTGGTCTTTGTAGAAGCAGGGCGAGTGAGAGGGGAGGCAGTCGACTTCTTGGCTGCTGGGGTGGCTGGCTTGCTTGCATCTAAACAGATAAGCATATGGCAAAGGAAAGAGTGTTCGTATAAGCATATGGCAAACAGAGTGCCTGTTATCAATATTGAAGAAAGAAAAAAAAACATTCATATCTGAATGCTATGAAGATGGAGATATGTTCTATATTGTATAAAACAAATTATAAAAGGTCATGTGAAATAATGAAGACTAAAGTCCATTAGTTCTTTATTTGTGAGGTTTTTCATCTATTTCTAATTAATATGATGCCCTTTAAATATTTATTTTAAATGTTATGTACATAACTGCCTATAGAGTTTCATTACCTCGCCCGGGACAGAGTTTCGGTTTCAGTTGGGTTTCTTTGTTTTTTTGTAAACAATGTCAAGGGAAAACGACTGGACCAATCTTCATGAAACTTTCAGGATAGATGGGGCGTTGGTCTCAAATAGAACCTCCAAAATTTTGGGGGTCATCTGCTTCGGATCTGCACTGCCTTGGAAAGACTCCTCCCACAAACATGCTGATTAGATCACTACCTGCCTCATTTGCATATAATGCTGTCACTGGATGGTTTCTTAGTTCATTTACATATGCAAAGGAAGGAGTCTGGGCCATGCCCACTTTTAAACCCCATTGATAAAAACTTCCCCGCTCTACTGATTTATTATTCTCATCATTCTCATTATCTCTAGCCACTTTATCCTGTTCTACAGGGTCGCAGGCAAACTGGAGCCTATCCCAGCTGACTACGGGC
>JAPEKM010000015.1:3958351-3971240 GCA_027575975.1 Cathorops multiradiatus
TTGCTGGTAGCTCACGCTCTGTTTAGATACAGCCAGAGCAGGGTTCTAATTCAGCCAATCATGTGTTATCTCCCACAATTCCAGGCCGCAATGTAAAAATAAAAAATACCTGAATACGTCGTTCTTATAAGATCTTTATTGACATTTGAAACATTTTTGGGCATATTTTTCCACCCATGTAATGACCTATAGATATATATTAACAAAAAGTACCACTACTGTGCTATTGGTAATAGTGCTTAAAAGTCCCACCGTCGTGCTGGAGTCTGTCCTCGTAATAGGCTATGAGCAGGGTTGCCAGACGAGGTTGATGATTTCCAGCCCAAAAAATGCTCAAAACCCGCCTGGAAGCACTAAATCCCGCCCAATTCTATTGATTTCGATGGCCAAAAATTGGGCGGTTTTAGTGCTAAGTGCCATTTTTACCCGCAGACGGCCATCCTAAGCAGCCCAATTGGGAGGGATACCGCCCAATCTGGCAACACTGCTCGTTACCAGGCGAGGTTTGTTTTGCCTGGCAACACTTGTATCAGATTATTTTTCTTCTGGGACTAACACAAGTCGCATTTTAGTTAATATACTTGACTTATGCTAACATCTCAAATAAGTAAACTTGTCTAATTTATAAAAATCCAGATAAGGAAGGAAAAAATTGAAAACATTTCCTTGAAGAGTGGCAATGCTTTCCTTTAAGGTTATCAATATTCCTTTTATTTACCTTTCTTGATGGGTGTAGGGCTCTTTGTGGATGTGGTTGGAGCTCGACTAGCAGAGGGAGTTTTAGCAGGTGATGGTTTAGCAGTAGAGGTGGTCGTTTTGGCTGCAGATGGAGTGGTCTTTGATGCAGTTGTTGGTGTCTTGGACGTAGCCGGGGCAGTTGACTTTGATACAGCAGAAGGTGGGCGAGAAGTTGTGGTACCTGTGGAAGGCCTGGAGAAGTAATGACAGAAAGAAAACATGCATTTAGTATCAACAGAAAACAATTTGTGATACAAAAGGAGTTTGCTCAAAGCACAAAACAGTATATCAGTGTGTTAAATAAGTATAGCACTGAGGGTAATAAACTCTGTGGTTGTGATCATGGTTCTGTGTTTGACCTGAGCCACAATGTACACAATGCAGATCTGGGCCCTGGAGGAATGATAGGAAAATACACGGAAGCACAGCAGTGGGAAAGGAGGTAAGAAGGCATGGTCCTTTATTTATATGTAGCTCAGAGAGGAATGTGAGATAGGATCGGGTCACCTGTTCCTGTTTTGAAAACTGGGCCAGGACTTTTAACAGAGTAAATTTAAAATTTGTAAGATCGCCTAAATCAAGTTATGGTCTTATGAGGATAGCATGAGATATGCTGTTGTTCTTACTGACCTAGTTTTTATCACAGATGTCAGAATTACGCAGATGAATGAGGACCAGATACATTTTAATATGGTCTCTGATGAAAGGATGGCTGTCCCTAATGATTTGTCAAAGTTCTAAACCAGTCAGAGTCAGAACTTACTCAACTTAATGTACATTCAAGACTCTGGAGAACAAGTAAGGCACTCTGTGTGATTGCTCTGAACATTTCAAGGAAACAGAAAGCATTTCTGTGTTCCATATGAGTAAGTGTGTGTCGGTAATCCCAGTCATCCTACGACAACAAATTCATTTTCTATGGACATGAGTGAAACAGAGCCATGATTTCAGGGACGGGGCAGCCCACAAAGCAACAGCGTGACATCTGATCTGATATGTTCTCAACTCTATACAAATTAAGTATGATGTAGTAAAGTGACAAATCCCCATGACTGTCTCGAACGAGTTGTCAGATCAATCCTATTGTGGGTCTTGTCCAACATTTCTTCAGCTCTCCACTCACAATTTTAGCTCCTATTAGTTCCCATTTACTGTTTGTCATGTAAATATTGAAGAAAAAGTTCCACATACTATATGGCCTCTCAGTACATACAAGAGAACAGCAAGTTCTTGATGTTGATGTGTTGGAAGTAGGAAAAATGAGCAAGCGTAAGGATCTGAGTGACTTTGAGAAGGGCCAAATTGTAATGGCTAGATGACTGGGTTTAAGCATCTCCAAAATGGCACATCTTGTGGGCTGTTCCTGGTTAGTATCTACCAAAGGTGGTCCAAGGAAGAAGAACTGGTGAACCGGCAACAGGGTCATGGGCGTCGAAGGCTAGCCCATATGGTCCAATCCCACAGAAGAGCTACTGTAGCACAAACTTCTGAAAAAGTTCATGGTGTAAGGATCCCCTTTCTGTAGGACTGGACCATATGGGCTAGACTTTGTGCCCCATGCAAATCAGTGAGCCTTCAACACCCATGACCCTGTCACCAGTTCACTGGTTGTCCTTTGGATATTAGGACCACTTTTGGTAGGTATTAACTACTGCATACTGGGAACACCCCACAAGATGTGCCATTTTGGAGATGCTCAGACTCAGTCATCTAGCCATCACAGTTTGTCAAAGTCACTCAGATCCTTAGACTTGTCCATTTTTCCTGCTTCCAACACATCGACTTCAAGAACTGACTGTTCTCTTGCTGCCTAATATACCCCACCCCTTGACAGGTGCCACTGTAATGAGATAATCAATGTTATTCACTTCACCTGTCAGTGTCTTTAATTTTATGGCTGATTGGTGTATAGAGGCATTACAGAGATCATTGGTGCCTCTAGTGAGTGTATGTAGCTTGTAAGTGAGACTGCTTTGATAACCTGCCAACAAATCTGGTAAAAAAAAAAAAAGTCAGACCAGCAACAGATGAAGTACAAGCAACAAAAGTCAAACTTCCTAGTGTGAATGTAGTTCAGACAGTTCCTTAAAGCCCCAGGCATCGTCCTGTTCATTAATTAGTGGCTGTGTTAATTGCTCTTGGTCTCTACTTTTCATCATCTCCTCTAGTGCTTGCCCTCCTACGAACCAGACATACTTATCTGTATTCATCACTTAATCCCTGTAATCCCTTTCTAATTAAGCTCCATGGGTGCTGAAGCAGGACTGACTCCCCAAACACACGGGAATGAAACAATCCTGTCAAACCCGATACAAACCATTTCACCCCTACAAATCAAGCCCCATAGTGACCCACAGGACCACATGACTAAAGCTGTCTGCCTGGTAAGCGGTCCTGTAGGGCCTGGGCTTCACATCAGGCCTGACAAAAGCAACTGAGATCCCACAGGCATGGCATGACTAGTTGATCTCCTTAATCCACGCTCCACTGGCAGCCTGCTCTAAATAAAGATTCTGAAGCAACAAGAGTGCCAGTGAGGATGGCAAGACAGGGAGAGCAGCACGAGTCACTTTAATCTTCAACGCTGAAAAAGCACAAGCAAAAATAACCAGTGTGGTTCCAACTGCTGAATATTCAGCATGTATTCTGGTGAAAGGAAGGGAGAGGGAATATCACACATATGACATTCATGTCCTACACATAGAACCGGGGGTATAAAAGGCTGGTTATGCAGAGATAAAAGAAGAATGGCCTCAGCAGTGTGAAGTAAGGAGAAAAAAAACGGGTGTCTTCCTTATTCAGCTTATTTTATACAGAAGCCGAGGAGTTTGTCAGACACGTCTGGAGAAACAAAAGAAAACTCCTGAGATGGAATATAAATGCACAGTGCCCTAACGTCACTGAAGACAGTTTGAGCATGAAGGCAAAATCCTGAATTGTTAAAATCGCAATGAAATGGCTTGAGAGTTGATTTGTTTCTGAACGTTGACACATTTCCTTTTGATACAGGAAGTCAGAGCAGGAATGGTGGAACATTGACATTTTGACTAAATTACATGACCGCCAAGAGCATTCAGGATACACAAGATACCTGAACATGGAGAACAGTAAAGAGTTTTAATTAGAGCTTTTATCAACTGCTCCTTCTGCTCATTAGTTAACAAACTACTACAGGGGAAGCTCAAGGTTAGAGAAGCAGCTTTAGGACCAAAAGGTAGCTGGTTTGATTCTCTGCACCAGCAAGAATGGCTGAAGTGCCTTTGAGCAAGGTACCTAACCCCCCACCTGCTCCCTGGGAGCTGCAGCACTGCTCTGAGTGTGGTTGTGTGTGTGTGTGCTCACATCCCCAGTTGTTAAATGCAGAGAAAGAATTTCATTGTGCTCTAATGTACATGTGACCAAAAAAAAAAAAACACTAATATACTGCTCCTGTGGAGCAAGACCCACCCTGGAGGCATGACGTATACATTTCTACCCAATATTATTTTCCCAGAAATTATGAACTGTAAAATTAAACCAAGCACATCCCCCATGTACAGTAAATATACTCGAGAGGCAGGACATGTAGGACGGCTTGGAGACAAAGTGAGAGAGGCGAGATTGAGATGGTTTGGACACGTACAGAGGAAAGATCCAGGGTATATTGGGAAAAGAATACTGGAGATGAATTTGCCAGGTAGAAGGAAATGAGGAAGAGCGAAGATGAGATTTATGGATGTGGTGTAGGAGGACATGAGGACAGTTGGTGTAAGAGAAGAAGATATGGAAGACAGGAGGAGATGGAGGGACATTACCCACTATGGAAATCCGTAACGGGAACAGCAAGAAGAAGAACCCCCAAACTAATTTTCTGTTTTGTTTGTTTATTTAATTATTGTCTTGTTTATTGACAATCGTATTGATGTATGCTCAGATACACCAATTCTGATTTACAGGACACTTGGAAGTTTTGAGGAACAAGTCATCAGCCTCATGATCAGTAAAAATGTGAAGTTTTGCCCGTAATTTGACTTTGTACTGCAGATTGTGGCTGGAAGCCTGAAGAACAGGGGATGAGTCATGGCATGGAGGCCTGGAGAGTGGCTCATCATACAGAAAGAAACTTCCACAACTGATATTCGATATGGAAGAAGAGGAGGAACAGGGACACCATTAAATACCCCGGCTCAAACCAGTCTGCATAATCACTAGTGACATATCGGACTCGATTTAGAGAGAGAGAGAGAGAGAGAATTAATGTCTGTTTGCTTCAAATGTACCATGACAGAGAGGAGAAACGACATGATACGCACTGTTTATGTGATTAAAAATGATAAAACTTGATATTAGTGTCACTTTCCACTCCTCAGATAATGTCCTGTGTAAAATCATGCTTCTTATTCGCAGTGTATTAGTAGTAAATCGTGCATAATGTTACAGAGAGGAGGTCAAAATAAACTAGGACACTGTTTTCATATTTTATGTGTCTATAAAAGTTTGATGTTGCCATCAGTTAGGCCAGTGGGATCCATGGCTCCTTAGTTGGAAGGAAAAGGAATATCATTTCGATTATAATCTGAATAAGCAACAAGAGCACAGAGTATACACACACACACACACACACACACACACACACTTTAAAGTTCATGTATGTCTCTCGAGGCTCCTTTCTACAAATTAACTCCGACTCATTAGGAATTAACCATTAAGCGTGAATCATCTGACGTTTGTGACTGTGTTCTTTCAGTCAACACAGAAACGCTGAAAGTCTGAATATTCACAACAAATTAAGCAAATTCACACTTGTGCTGAATTTTCCTCATAGATGATCGAATATGCAGAGGCAGACGTAGAGACAGAGACCTCTGCGTGAAGCTGAAGGGAACTGGCAACTAACAAGCGATGAAGTTTTAATTATGCAACCGGGACTCTTTAGCCCCTTAAACGGATTCTGCTAATGCCTCGAAAAGAGCAGGGACACGTGCGGAGCTCCGCCAACGAGGCATCGATCCAAATCTGAACACCTCCCCTGTGTGTGGACGCTTCTCAGAGCGAGCAGATACATGAAACTAACTCAGAATATAAAAACAGAGAAATCCCGACATGCTTACAAAAGAACGAAAAACAGTCAGCTGGCTTATCGTTTTAGAATTGTAAAATAATTGCGTCTGTCATTTAAAGTGGCCTGAAGCTTGTCTGGAAAACTAAAATATTTGTTCTACTTGTTCCACAAAAAACGTTAATAATTCCCCAAACCCTCCATTTGCCGCCACTGTTCCGTGGTAAATCTGTGCTGTATTTGCAGACTGGAACCTGACTGCCTCTGATATTTTTGACTGTGTCTAATTATAACACTGACCATATCAGCCATGTCTCAGAAAAGTGTATTGTGAAATAATTTATCGCATTAACAATATGATATCACCATACTGCCCCGTGCGTGCTCAGAGAGCTGAGACTCTTCCTGTAAATAAAACAGGACGATCAGAGTGAGCACAGGAGAGAGAGCGAGAGCTGCTGGAGCATCCATCACAGCACGGACGAGAGGAAAACAGGAACAGGCCGAACAGCAGCATTGAATTAAACACACGCTGGAGAAAGCTGGCCAACAAACTGAAGAGCATGAAGCAAAGAATCACTCAATCAAGCGTGCGCACACACTCACACACAGTCCCTGCCACACCCAACTCTCCTCTACTGCAAGATCCATTTGGTGATTAGACGTAGTGCAGTGGCAGAGAGAGAAAGAATGAAAAAGAGAGAGAGAAGATAGAGGAAGGAGAGCAAAATAGAGAGAAACTGATAGAAAGACAGACTGCAAAAGGGACAGACAGACAGACAGACAGAGAAACAAAGAGAAAGACAGACAGAAAGAGTGAGAGAAGAAAATGAGAGTGAAAGGCAGTAAGAAAAGGACCATGACAGACAGACAGAATGAAAGTATAACAGAGAGAGAGAGAGAGAGAGAAAGAAAGAAAGGCGAAAGAGACAACAAAGAAAGAGAGAAAGACAGAAAGCGAGAGAAAGACAGAGAGAGACAGACAGACAAAGAGTGAAAGAGAGAGAAAGAAAGCAAAAGAAAGAAAGACAGAGAGAAAGAGTAACAGACAGCGAAAGGCAGAGAGCAAGAGAGAGAAAAAAACAGCGAGAGAAAGAGAGCAAAAGAAAGAGAGAAAGGCAGAGTGAGAGAGAGAAAGACAGACAGACAGTGAAAGACAGAGCAAAAAAAAGACAAAGCAAAATAGACAAACAGAAAGACAGAGAGCAACAGAGCAAAAGAAAGAGAGAAAGACAGACAGAGTGAAAGAAAGACAAAGAAAGAGAGAGAGACAGAGAGCAAAAGAGAAAGAGAGAAAGAAAGACAAATAGAGAGAGAGATTTCCAGTCTAATGTGAAGTGACTCACTATGAGCTCACATGTCCGAGTTCACGCCCACTGCCTCAGTGTCACTTGTTTATCTACAGAGTGTGTGTTAATTAAAACGCTACATGACACCATGATACAGGGTTACAACAGGTTAAAGCTCAGTGCTCTCTACAACAGAGCTGTTCTCTCTGTCTCTCTCCCTCTCTCTCTCTCCACACACACACACACACACACACACACACACACAGACACACACACACACACACACAGATGCCAAACACCCACAGAAAAACTGACACACAAATTCCAACATGCAGACATAGAAATGCCAACATCGTCAGGCACGCGCATGGTCCCACACAAACACGTTCTCTCTCTCTCGCACACACACACACGCTCACCACACAAATGCATTTGCATTGTGGCAAAAATATTAAAAGCATAATTGCACGTGCACACACACACACTTGGTTCATATGAAAAGTCAGGATTGATCAAAACAGATGAGAACATCGCGTCATTAGTGTCTGGGTATAATCGCCGCACACGACAGGACCGAATACTTCTTTCATACCGCAACCTTCCAATAAGGCCAGTAAGAGTCTGTAAAGATTACGAGATGATGTAATGCACCGTTGCCGCACCACATCAACCGCAACAAGAAGGAGAAAAAGATAACAACACAGAAGCCATGTGTGCACACGACTCTTATCACCTGTGCCTGATCATAATCTGTTTCGAATAACATGTTTCAGAATATATGCAAAGAACATACTGCAATATAAAGAATGCATCTGGAGCTGAGGAACGTGCGCGAATATAATCGGCATGCAAAAAAAAAGGAAAGGTAAAAAGTGTAGAATCAGCAAAAGTAAGAGTTGAAATAAGGTCACGGTTAACAGCAGATGATTTATGGGGCTGTCTCAGACGTTGACGCTCGTCCAAAACGAGGACAGCTTGGCAAAGAGAAAGCTTAATTAATCCTACGATCCTCCTCACTGTCTGTGAGTTTGTTTTGGGTTTTTTTTTTCACCTAAATCCTTTTTTTTTTGCTTTCTTTCCAAAACAGAAAACAGCACAAAGTGACACTAAGGAAGGGAAACTGTCAGGTCTGAAGTAAACACTAAAAAAAAAAAAAATTAGGACAGAAAAAGCTTACTGTTTAATCATGTAGTAGAAAACACACACACTAGAGCGAGAGACCACTGGAGCACTTCAGGACATTCCTCCTCATGGCTCAGCGACAAAAGCGTCATTCAAGTAGAGGCGCCGAGCGGCCATGTTTGTTTCTACGAGATGGACACGCTCACGATAATCTGAACTGATCGCTGAAGCTGCACACAAACACAACACACCGCCACGTTTGCTCTCCGTCTCCGGGTCTTATCTTCTGAACGGAGTAATCTCTGTAATCTCTGATCTAAACCCTGCGCGTCTTGGCAAGACTATCGGAGTAAAGCCAGACGTTTCCCAGAAGCCGTTTGCCTGTCCAGATGCTGAAATGCTAAGCTAATGCTAAGTAACATGTGGGCTGATATAAAGAGTTCAGAGAGAAAGAGAGCAAAGGGCTTTCATGCATAACCCAACACTATACCCTGCCATCCTAATTAACATCCTCCATCTGGCACACTGCTTGGTAACATCTGCACCAATCACAGGCCTACCTGGTTGTCTTGGAGACAGGTGGCTTGTCGGTTTTGGGAGAGGAGGTCGTGCTGGGCTTGGTGGTGGCGGCCGCAGAGGCAGATCTGGAGACTGGAGCTAGTATGAGGAAAAAGATTAAAAGACAATTTAAAAAATAAACAGCTAGTAAGAACGTCTATGGATGCTAATACATTACTATTTTCATACTCTGTGTTGCTATGGTGACGTTACAGCTATTCCTAGTGTTATGATTAATTTGAAAAATAAAAAATCCTAAAAACTAAAATCTCTTGGAAAATGCAACATGAACTTGATCTAATCAACCAGAACAACCAGCAAACAAAACATGTTTGCGCAATACTAATTGGTACCCATTTGGACTTTTTCATTATTCTAACATATGTTAGTCCTTTAACAGCATGTCTTTCCACCTACCTGTGGATTTTGGTTTGGCTTTTTCCCCATTGACGGATGTTTTCTTGGCCGGCTGTGCCGTCCCAGTGGTCTTTGGTGCCCCAGTGGGCTTCTTTTCTGTGGTCTTACTGATGGTTTTGGTGGTCACTGCCCCCGCAGCACCGACAGGCTTTTTAGAAGCCGTGGTGGTCGTCTTCTTCTCGGCAGCCGCACTAGTGGCGGTCTTCTTGGCAACACCGTTGGCTTGTGGCGGCTTCTGTACTCCATTCGTCATGCGGCTCTGAGTGGTGCTGGGACGAGCGCCAGTGGCGGACGTCTTTGTTTTGGCGACACCCTTTGTCTTTGCTTTTGGGTCCACAGGCTTATCCTTGCTGGGCTTGGTGGCGGCCGCAGGCGTCTCAGTCGTCTGCGGTTCCCCTTGCTCCATTTCTTCCGTTTGTGAAGCAGGCGGAGCCTGTTCCTGGCCTTCCCCCAGCGGCTCTCCCTGAATCACAGGATCTGCGTCTAGTGCTACCATTGGCTCCGTCGCTCCTGAGTCAACCCCGTCTGGTTTCATCTTGGGAAACGCGGAACTCGGTAAGGCAGTTAGATAAGGACTATCAGGTACAGTGAATGACCTGTAAACGGAACAACACCGCAGGGTGAGAATCAAGACAGTGCCAAACAAGTCTGAACAGAAAAAAACCCTTGGTTGAAGAATGATCTGATTAAAATGAGAATCATTCTCAGAATCAGGGTCAGAGAATCACAATCAAAATTACTATTAGAAAAACAACTTAAACCTGTTTGTGTGCTTTCGGATTGAATAAAAGGACTGTGATGGTAGCGTGTTGTTAATTATCAACTGAGTACACAGACATGTACGGATCGAGCCATTATTTCACGGTTGACATGGAACATTAATAATCTCTGCCCCAATTGTCTCAGTTCTCAAAAGGCTCCGTTTCAAAGAGCGAGAAAATGAAGTGGTCTCTGTATTAGAGTCGCAATACCCCTGTGAATGTCTGAGCCTTGGCTGCAAACCCCTGTTACCCATCATGCCTTTCTGATGCAGATGTTTTATGTACAAATATATCTACGGTGCAAACTGTATCGGTGCAGCCAGACAGAGGATGTGGTTTGGTCCATGGGGGTTGCAAAGGAAAAGAAAAAAAGAAGCTTGTGGTCCCGTTGGACCCGAAGAAGGTCACTTGATGTTGTAACTTCCGCACTGAATACATCTCTCTCACACACACCCACAATCATTACATCATCCTGGTCAGCCTGAGCTGCTGTTTTTCCCCCCTTTCCTTTTTAAGAGCTATATGCACATCCCCACGCGCTGCTCTCAGTCACCCCTCCTCCCTCCTTCTGTGCAGCAAAAAGATCTGTGCTAGTGCTCTTAGGAGTGTTTGGACAGATGGCCTTAACAGCTGAGGAAACCCAGAGAGAGAGAAAGAGAGAGAGAGAGAGAGAGAGAGAGAGAGAGAGAAAAGTGGGGGAGAGTGGAAGAGAGGGAATGATCTCGAGGGAGATGATCCCTGTATCTACACACACTGCCAGACAGAGCTGGCTCACTTTAACTCTACTTCTGAACGTCAGTATAGACAGAGAGAGAGAGAAAAAAAAGAGAGAGAGACTGGGTTTTCCCAGGCAAAACGTGTGGCTTTAGTCACAAGAACCACAAGAACTTCTGCTTCAATCCCAGAAGCTACATCTCTTATCCGAGAGAACTTGTTTTTGTTTGTGAGCGCCAACATACTTCGTAGCCTCTTATCCGTCAAGCAGAAACACAACTCCTTATTCCAGAAAAGGAACTAATCCCCATCAGCCCCCTCGCTCTGAGAGTCATTTGTGCATCGAGACCACGATATGTGTAAAATATTTCATCGGCGGCGCCCTTGCTGTCCCGTCGTCTTCCTTCTGGTTAAAGGGCGCTGGCGTGGATGAGATGAGGTTCTTTTTTCCTGCGTCAGAGCAATAAATTACACACTCACAGCGGGAAGAGGAGCTGTTTTTTTTTCTACATTCATGGCTGGATGAGTACCAAGAGAACTGAGAATCTTAATATCATGGACTGGGGATGTAAGTCGTGTAGGAGTGTAAGGGTTATAAGATAAGATTGCATTAAGTCCAACACCGACCATCAGCTAAATCACAAGAAATCCTCTTTCTATTTGAAAATTAGACATTTTTACCATCTGTTTTCTGATAGATTGGATTTAGCCAAACTGATGACAAGTCAAAGCTGCTTTTTTGACCCATTACTTTCTTTACCAGTGTAGCGATGAACCAATCAGCCACATTCTCTGCAAAACATACACACCACCTCATGGCCTGCTTCCTGTAAAAATATATGTATGACACTTCCTCCAGAAAGGATAAAAAGATTTCTACGGCTCCCATTTGAGAACATCCTACATAATTTTCCTTTTTGGCTGTCCTCCAACAAATCCGATCCTTTCCTACTAGATGAGAAGATGAGGTCCTCTGAGTGCTGCCACTGTTTAATCAGGTCATCAGCATATTTTAAGGGCAATTTGCACTCTGTTCTCATGATTTGAGGGTATGCACGACACAGGGGTGTACGCATATATGAATAAATGCATTTCTGAATGTGCCTTCGGATGTGCCCTGAGTGGAAAAGCAACAGCAGAACTGGTTTGCATCACCACTTGAATAAATGAGGAATGAGGCCCAGCAGGAACGAGTGAGCTAATGCCATCCAGCTCTGGCTGTACTGTGTTGGTGGCTTGCACCCAGTGTTCAACAATCTGACACTAACTGCTAGCAACTAAACAAACCAGCCAGTGCTAATAGCGCTGATAAATAGCTCGCTATAGCAGTCCATAGTGTGTGGGGTTTTTTTGGCCTGCAAGTCACTGTGGCTTTTCTTTAAATAACATCAATGGAGGAACTGTAGGGGGGGAAATTTGCATGAAGCTAAAGATGATGCAGAAATCCTTAGTTCCGTATGACTGCTTCTGGGAAAGAAGATCAGCTGTTCACTTCTCCAGAGCTCTGGTTTGGCACTTTAAAGGAGTGCTGCTAAAGCTTTCTGACCCAGTAATCATCAGCAATTTATCACCGTTTGGCGTTTTGCTGAGACCAGGCTAATGCACCGTGGTGCCTGAGCTAACCGCAGCCAATCCCTGAATGCCAGAGTGAGACAATGCAGCATCTCTGTCCAGCATCTCCACACTAGCCATGTCCACCGGAGGTCATAGTGGACCCTCCCCCAAATCCCCAATCCGAAACGCCTAAAGGAACACAGGACCGCTGTGTAATTTCCATTCCCCAATGAAATGGACCAGAGAGCCTTCCTACATTTGTGGTCTGGAAAAACTGATTAGCAGTCTGAGGAGTCATGAACCAAAGAAGGTACCTTCCACATGAACCTTCTTGACCTTGAAACAATACAACAGACGGTACTAATGTAATCAAAGAACAGCACAACAATGATTGGATGAGTTACCGAAATCATACAAAAGTTATGTTCATTTTGAGAGCCTGGAAAACAGGAAAGAAATTGAAAAAGTGTTTTATCACAAAATTCAAAGATTGTCCACTCACTGACCACTTTACTAGATACACCCATCCACCTGCTGCTTGATGCAGTTCTCTAATCAGCTGATCCCTTGATGCATAAAGTTATGCAGATACAAATCAAAACCTTCAGTTAATGTTCACAGTGTTCAAACATCAGAATGGGAAAAATTGTGATCTCAAAGTGTGACTTTCTTTCACTGTGGCATGGGTGTTGGTTTGA
>JAPEKM010000015.1:4692607-4703784 GCA_027575975.1 Cathorops multiradiatus
TTAGGGCTCAACGCCTATTGAAAACAGTGATGATATCTTGAAATTCTCAACTCTGATGGGCATTTTTGTGCAAAAATCTTTTGTCCGGGTGGAGTTTTGTCGGTTTACCTTCAAAATGATGGGGTGTATGGGGGATACACTTGCCGTTAAGCCTAGTCTATATACACAGGTGATAGTTGGAAAGTATGCAACAAAAGGTCATTTTTTAATACGGTTATGAATTTTTGTGTCACCAGTGGCAGGAGAAAGGTAACCAAGACAGCTAATGTATGTATGTTTCAAAAGTCATATGCAAAACAGTGTAGTAGATCCCAATTTTCAGGTTTAAATTGCTTAAAAGCATTTTTTGTCAGGGGGCTTTACCCCCCTGAACCCCCCACCAGGACATCGCACTAGAACGGACAGCCCCGGACCCTGGCTCTTAAGGTTTTTGTTTTCCAAAAGTTGGCAGATATTTAATATGGTTTACACTAACAACCTTTCGATGTTTCCTGCTTAATGTTAAGCAGTCGTGTTCTACAGACTGTTTCAGTTTTATTGTTTCCAAATTCACGTGGGCCGAATGAAACGAGGCTGTGGGCCTAGAGTTTGACCCCATGTGCCATAACACTTCCTTCTGATGAGCTTCACTTTCTGGACTGTTCAGTCGGCATGCTTTGAGGCAGTTAGGTTTCCACTCTATAACTCTGTGGGCTGTGACCTCTGGTGCTGCCACCGAGTGTGTAAGAAGAGGTAGAGCTCATAAAGAATATTCAACAGAAATATCACAATACATGAAATGAGCAGCAAATTCATCTCTCCCAGTATTTTGTATTGTGCTATTCGAGAAAATGAAATTCTGTCTCATGCCTCCCCTATAATGTTGTACAGTAAACTCCAGACGAAGAGATCAGACTCACCAGAACCCAGCTGTGTCTCCATGAAGAGTGAGGAGTCTATGGGTACTCCTTGGAGCTTTAACACTGGAAACCCCTCATCTGTACACAGGTAACATCCCGTAATTCTCATAGTTAAAGTCACTGTAGAGAGAAAGACTGTTACACATTCCTTTATCCAGTCCAGATGATCATCAGCATTTTGATATTTATCAGTTTGTGATACTTTAATTAGGTCCTAATGCTGCTACAATACTTTCACTAAACATTTTAGAGTAATTAATATCAATAACTGCACAGTTCAGTGTTTCACAGCGTCACATACAGGATAAGGCAGAAAGTGCATCTGGATGTGACACTAAAAGTCGTAGTAATGGCAAACAAAGTAATTAAAATTAACAGCAATAATTAATAATAACCAGTTTAAATGGTGAATATAAAGGAGTGTCTATAATGTTGTACAGTGAACTTCAGATGAAGAGATCAGACTCACCAGAACCCAGCTGTGTCTCCATGAAGAGTGATTGGTCTATGGATCTTCCTTATGGGAACTTTAAAAATGGAAACTCATCTGTACACAGGTAACATCCCATAATTCTCACAGTTAAAGTCACAGTTAAAGGCTGTGCTACACTATCATTCACAGCTATTTTGATTTAATGTTTATTATAGTGTCTGTTGTTCTACTGCAGGCCTCAGCATAAACTTTTGACCCCTTTTTCCCTGCAGGGCAAATGGCCTCAAAAGATTTTGCCCAACTTGAATTTCCTTTTGCCCTAAAATGTTGTGGTATTTCGGCAAGTTAAAGTCCACAGTTTAGGGCAATACTAATGTTTTCTAGGGTTATAATTGATTTATTTAAACAAGTACATATTTTTTAATCATTTATTTCTGCAACAGAACAAGACAAGCCATGAAAACATGAAACATAAATCAATATCATATGTTAGACTTACATATGGTACAAGTACATAATATGTCTTTTTATTTCGAGTTTAGGACACAAAACACACTTTGTTTTGCCTAACAATGATGAGCAAAGATGAATTATAAAACTAAAAACATTATAAAGCAGTAGTCTATACTGCAGTACTGTCTCATCATTCAGTTTGCCATTGCATTTACAAGGAAATTAAACAGCCTGCCCTCCTCATCTACACATGCATGATGGGTCAATGTTCATGATAAATGGGGTAAGACAGATTTATCTATGGGATAAGCCACTATGTAAATGAGATATATACTGTAGAGGATGTGGTTTACGATTTGAGACACAAAAGCATGTCTTTCTATTCACTGAATGTACTTACCACTAGCTTTTATTATTACAGGGGTGATTTATAGTTACTATATGACTATAGCTACAACTGGAATGTTGGAGAGTTGTCCCAAAAGAGTTGTCCTGAAGTTACCAGCTTTATAATAAATTTAATAAATTAGTGTCATAAATAATAAATCATAATACTCAATTTTACTGGACTGTCAAAGACTTTTTATCATGGATAAATACTAACTGAAGCATACAGGTTGCTTTTTCTTCTAAATTGTGGAACAACAGAAATGTTGTAATGAAAACAAGTTTCAGTTTTCACCCATATTGGAGCGCCAATATTTCAGTATCTAAAGGCTGCATATAGGTTATCCTTCAGGTATAGTTTACCATGAACCAAATGAAGCATTTTGTTGACTTTAAGCTGTGTGTCATAAACTCAGGGCATTTTGCTAGCGTTTGAAAATGCTTTCATAGGCCACGAATGCTGTGCGTGTATGCAAACACCACGTTTTCAAAAAATCATTTTGCAAAAATAAGGCAGAGCACCATCACAAATTTTGGATATGTTAAAAACAGACATTTGTTGACATTTTGCTATAACATGCCAAAAATGTCAACAAATTAATATTTTCCATTTTTATTAAACTTTAATATATTCCAAACCGCTCATTCTAGAGGGGCATTTTTAGAATACCAAGTACACAGTATATATGGGAAGGTGTATGTGCAATATCAAGCCTCTGTCTTTGAAATTGCACTTTCCACAATCCTTCAAATATGCTGCCATAGAGTGTAGTGTAGAATTTCTGAGCAAATTCAAGGCCCCAGAATTCTATGATAAACCAAAAGCAGACATGTAAAAGTCCATATTGTACAAGTACCTGTACTAGTGCCAGATTTTGACCCTTGAAATTTTGAAGGACCTAGCTTAAATACTTTTCTATGTACAGCAATCTCAATGTGACTCCCCAAAAACTCTCCTCAAAACAGGTCTGAGGTTAGTTGCAAAAATATTTTTTATGAAAAAACTATAAGGAGTTTGGGAGCTAAAATTTGCGACTTTTCCTATTGGGAAGTGTGTGAACCTCTTGGAATTTTTTCAGCCAAATCTGAGATGGTCGAGTGGGAGCATTCGGAGATTTGACATGGAATAACCCGGCTGCCCTCTGCTCTGGGTGCGTGTTCACTGCTTCAGATGGGTTAAGTGCAGAGTTTGAATTTCACTGTGCTTGAGTGTGCATGTGACAAATAAAGGCTTCTTCATTATTTTTAGCTGTAGTTTTCTTCGAACAACAGCAACAGATGCCGGACAACATCACTTGCCTTTAGACCACTCATAGTGATGAAAAGTACAAATATGCATGCGCACCTGAAGTGAGCTAATCAGAATTGCCGTGACAAATCGGGAAGAAAAGAACAAAACGGCGATCACAGGGAAGGCGAGGATGCTGGTTAACGCGTCTTGTTTTTTATAATGTACTCACTAAAATCATTTTTGTGCTTAAAGAAGCCGACCGTAGGTGTGCCTGAACAGGCCTAACTCGCTAAAATATTTCTGCCTGAATGTCTTGGTCGGGGATTCAGGCAATGCCTGGCGTTGAGGCTTGTACTGTACAGTTTTTATTATATAATAGATTCTTAATGTTTAGTGATGCAACAATACATTGTCAATGCTTTCGAGGAAAAAGTGCAAACATTTATGAAGATCAAAACATCTTACAGGTAATGTGTTAAAAGTAGACGAGCTTTCAATTTCATAAAATCGGTAAAATTTAGTTCTTTCTGAAATTTGGTCATTGTGATGCATGTTTATTTTTGTAATATCTTTAAAAAAAACCAGGCCATTCTGTAGAAGGGAAGTTATTTAATTTGAAGGGATTAAAGCAAATAATGTGCATGAAATCACTCCCTTCATGCAATCAAGCGGACAGAGCACTCTTACCTGAGTCGTCATCTTCATCTTTTGGGTTTTATGGCAGCTGGCATCCAGTGTTGCATTCCTGCCATCTACAGGTTTACTGAAAGTTCCATGTCATACTGACATGTCCCCTTCACATTTCATAATTCTTTGTTTGGTCCCCCCCCAATTTAACATATTAGTTCACTTAGCACCATTTTTATTGCTTCATGAAAGAATCCATTCCAACTTGATCGATCAGAGAATACACATACCACTGAAAATCCACTCCGGGTTTTCCGGGTGTTTCTTACAACAACTCACTGCATGCGGTTTTCTGGAAAGTACATGGGAAATCAGTGTATGGGAAGGAATAGTAGAAAGGAAAGCAATGGAGAGAGATGGATGTTATTCCAGGTGGGTTGTGAAGGAAAGGGGGATAAAAGTTATGAAGTGGTAGAAATTGTGGTGGCACCAATGTAAGAAGGAGTTACAGTATATCTATAAATCCATTTGTTATACTAATATGTAAACGTTACTGTAGTACCACCATTGCATGTCGGTTGACAAAACTGCACTTGTTCATTGTGTAAAGTTATATTTTGTCATTGATTGACAGTGTAATTTTGTGTTATGCAGACTGCATGATGCCATATCATATTAATGAGTATCACTAAATTGGAAAAAAAGTCAAACGCACCCACTAAAGTCATTGTTGGTGGTGAACAATATTGCACTTGTTCATTGTGTGAAGTTATTTATTTTTTGTGTCACCGTTGCTTGACACAGTGTGATTTTGTGTTATGAAGTTTGCATGATGCCATGTCATGCCTGTTCATTGTGTGAAATTATGAATATTCTTATTTTTAAACAGACAGTTGAGTGTCACTATTGCTCGGCCCAGTAGCATGTTGTGTCACATCTAAAACTAAATAAAAAAGGAACCACAAAATAAAAAGTAAAGTGCACCCATAAAGTCATTTTTGGTGATAAATGTCACATTCATCTCATTATCTTTGGCAGAGCAGTGGGTTTAAAAACAGGCTGATGAATATATGGACTAGTTGAATGAAGACTTATTGTTGAGTGTCTAAAATAGTCCTTGAAGTAAGTGACTTTTGTAGGTAAAATTAGGTGTTTAACAACCTGTTAAAAATCGACCAGAATGCAGGAAATGGCATCTAATTAATTAAAAATTTTCTGGGGGATGACCCCCAGACCCCTCCGCCAGCATGTCCCCACCACATTAAAAATGCTTCTGATGCCCCTGACACATACGTGCACAGACTTCAGTTCAGCATTCAACACAATCATTCCTCAGCAGCTAATGGGAAAGCTGAGCCTGCTGGGCCTAAACACCTCCCTCTGGAACTGGATCCTGAATTTCCTGAGTGAGAGACATCAGTCAGTCCAGATTGACAGATCCAAAACATCCAAGACCACCGAACTGAGCACTGGGGCCCCCCAGTGTGTTCAGTCCACTGCTGTTCACTCCACTGAATCACGACTGTGCAGCAATTCACAGTTAGGGCTATCACGATGACAAATTTTGTTGGACGATATATTGTCTCAGAAATGATTGCAATAAATGATATTATTGTTGATGTCTTTTCAAGACAGTTTTATGCCACTAGTAAAATAATGATCATGGAAATACACCCTTTCAAAGAACAGTAAACTTTAATTCAATCAACTTATTCAATTCAACAGTGGAACATAAATATATAAATAATGTAAAGGAATAAAACAACAATCAAACAACCACTCACAACAAAAACAAATAAAATACAATCTATGGCTCTTAAAAAGGGCACTTAAGTAAATATTAACTTGCTACAGGATAATAAAGACATTCTTTTCTTTGTTTGCTTGTGAAGCTTGCAGGCACTTCACAAGCAAGACTCGGTGCAATATTAGCCAACATTAGCACAGTTTGATATGATTCAATAATGCCTTTGTGACCTTAATGAATACCAGTCGGATTGTTATTTACATGCCAAACAAATTTAGAAATTAAGTCATATTTGTATGATGTTTTTACACACAGAATACAAACTTTTATTAACTGATTAATTTTAAGAGCTAATCTAACATTACCTTCCTCAAGGAGAGTTTGCTAGCTAGCAGCCGGTCACTGCACTGCAACTGCACTTGCAAATTGACATGGTAGCTGAATCTATTTGCTGTTTTTGAGACCATGTCCCCAGAGTGGATATTCATGAGCGAATTTTGTGTGGTTTCACCCAGTGGAAACCTACAGGAACCATTTGTGTACCGTGCACGGAGCGTGATTCCCCCCCTTCAATCAGAAATATTGGTAGGGACACACCCATACCTAATTCTACACTGATTGGACAACGGAGCCACATCGTGTTGTCTCTTCCCCATTCAATGGATCCCCTGGTTGGATAACTGTTGCATGTTGGGAAGCCCCGCCTCTGACAGAGAGCCGTGTGAGACGAAAGAAAAACAGCATGGTGTTTTATTCAGGCAATGGGGCAATCTACTCTGGAGACTTCCCTACGGAGATGTGCAGCACATAAATGCCAAATTCACGGTAAAAAAAATTAGAGTTCATTTTCATTTACCGTACGATAAGTCAGTATATCAAATATTGTGACAGGTCTATTCACTGTACAAATCACATCAAGTTTACTGATGACACGACTGTGGTGGGTCTCATTAGTAAGAATGATGAGTCAGCATACAGAGAGGAGGGACAACAGCTGTCAGACTGGTGCAGAGTTAACAGCCTGTCTCTGAACATGTGCACAACAAAAGAGATGGTTGTTGACTTCAGAAGAACACACAGTGACCACTGTACATTGATGGCTCACTCGAGGAGAACATCAAGAGCACCAAATTTCTTGGTGTTTCTCTGGCAGAGAACCTCACCCGCTCCATCAACACCAGCTCCATAGCCAAGAAAGCATCTCTACTTCCTATGAAGGCTGAGGAAAACCCATCTCCCATCAATCTGCCACAATATTCTACAGAGGAACTATAAAAGGCATTCTGAGCAGCTGCATCACAGTCTGGTTTGGGAATTGCACCGTCTCGGATCGCAAGACCCTACAGCGGATAGTGAGGACAGCTGAGATGGAGTCTCTTCCCTCCATCAACGACATTTACACCACACACTGTATCCAGAAAGCTATCAGCATTGTGGATGACCCCACACACCCCTCACACAATCTCTTCACCCTCCTGCCATCTGGAAAAAGGTACCGAAGCAGTTGGGCCTTCACAGCCGGGCTTTGTAACAGTTTCTTTGCATATTCCATCAGACTTCTCAACTCTGAGGGACTGGACTGATGCACACGGACTGTTGATCACACCACTCCCGCTGCAGACTGCACAGTGAACCATAATGCACCATCACTTTTACTATGTTTACAGTGCTTCTCACACAAAATGTTCACAATGTTTACATTTATTTATTTATATATTTATTCCTTTTGACATATACTACCTCAATTTGCACACTCAACTTTCTGCACAGTAACAGCTACTGGTTGGCAGTATACTGTGGTCTGTGCTAGTTGTCATTTTTTGCTATTGTCCTTGTTGTTTGCACTTTATGTTGTATTTGTAGTCCTGTGATGTTTAAAGCAAGACGGCCTTTCGATTTCATAAAATCAGTGAAATTTAGTTCCCGCTGAAATTTGGTCATTGTGATGTATGTTTATTTCTGTAATATCTCAAAAACAAGTCCATTATGTCCATTCTGGGCAGTTATTTATTTTGAGAATTGTTACTCAAGTTGTGACAGAAAATATGACAGAGCCAATGGATCCTACACATCAAATGCTGGATAGTATGTTTCTCCCGATTGTAAATATTGTAATTAGTGAAAAACATGCTGCAATTAGCCCAAATATGCATCTTTTTGCGGTGAACTTGAGCCTGGTCACTCATCTTGTTGCAGTCTGTTTTTCGTTGAGTGTACTGTAGCCAATACTCTAGTCATAACGAAAATTATGTGGATTTCACAATGTAAACATCAGTCCTGTGCATTCGATAGTTTACACAGAAGGTCCCTTTTTTATCATTGCGATGGTGAAGACAGCGGAGTGAAAAATGTGTGTAATTAGACTATACAGTATATTGCACCACTTCTAGTGAACAACCTCTTGATTCACCATCATACTGTGCAGTTTATTTATGAGGAAGACCGTATATGGTTCTTTTTCACTGTGGCAGCGAGGGCGTGGTCAAGCACCGGTTTGGGAATGGAGCACGAGGCTGGTGTGTGGAGGTAGTGAGAGGATCTCTTCCCCTGGCTAAAATCGCGTTGGTACAGTGGCACACAGTTTATTTTAAAACTGTTGAAAAGCGTGGTTTATGTTAAGTGACAGTTTAAAAAATGAAAGTGACATTGATCCCGCCTGCCTGTTACAGTCATCTTTTTGATTTTTGTGTTTGCTCAAGTTTTTGCCAAACGTAGTGATCAGAAGTAATAGTTTGGGGAATACGAACCTTCCTCTATCTTTGTAATGCCACAAAGAGACTTTCCTAAACTCGACTTTAGTATAACCTCGTGAATTTCCTGTATAACCCACCCGTTTCAGACATGAGCCCGAGGAGAGAAAAAAAATCTCAGAAGTTTGATCGAAGGAGTGTGTGTGTGTGTGTATCTGATTAATGATATTTATTAGTTTGGTTCTGCATTTCCTTTCCTTCACAATACAGGGTCTTTTCTTCTCACTTTCCGTGACTATAGTCGATCTTCTGTGTTTCATGCGCACACTCACGTGCTCCATTGTTCTCTCAGTTTGCAAATTTGTATCCCACAACGCATTGCGAATGGGAAAACCCTCCCACATCATGCATGATGTAATATCTTGGTTTAGGACATGGCAAGGCAAGAAATAAAAATGGCAGAGAATTTCGGGCCATGGGGCTCTAAATTTAATTAACTGTTCTTTTAGCAAAAAAAAAAGTAATAAAATTGGAAGTCTGTGATTCAGACTGAGTAGCTTTTGGTCCACTAAACAAAAATTAGCTGTCGGGGAAAATTTAGGCCATAAAAAGAATTTGAGAAATCTGAAATGGAGTCTACTTTTAATGTATCACCATGGTTCTGGACAGGCATTGTTTCATTTTAATTATGTTCTGTACCCACTGTATATGGGTGAAATAACACAGCCTTGATTTTGAAATAAAAATTACAGGATAAAATTTAATAAAACAATCAACTGTTCAACACTGATTTCTAAAATTAATAGTCTGTGTAAAGTTACAAGGTTGTTTTGTATAAGATAAGACAAGCAAAGAACTATGTAACGAGACTACATAATACATGTTAATATATTACTGCTAAAACAAGAAATGCTAATATAAGCAAAAAAAAAACCATGGAATTATACCCACTACTGCAACAAAGGTGATGACTATGGCTCATAATAATCATACACATTGAGGTGTTATACTAGGAAATAAAAATTATGCTATAAAACCTATTAAACAAAAACAAACACTTTTTCATTCAACATGCAAAGTAACAAAAATTGGTATTTTGTATGAAAATCCCAGCCCCATTGCTTGGCTGTGTCTCCATGAAAAGCGATGTGTCTGAGTCTTTCTGTAAAATATAATAGAAAATGGAGACCCTTTATATGAACACAATGACAATTTACTATAAATCACATCACTGACATTACAGTATTTATTAATCATAA
Organism: Cathorops multiradiatus; assembly: GCA_027575975.1. NCBI lineage: Eukaryota > Metazoa > Chordata > Actinopteri > Siluriformes > Ariidae > Cathorops > Cathorops multiradiatus. Next base: position 4,702,334 of record JAPEKM010000015.1, read on the forward strand.
TGAAAATCAGCATTTTCCTCAACCTGAACTCCCACCTCCCAAAAACATGTCAGTAGGTCGACTGATCACTAAATTGCCCCTAAAATGATGGACTGGTGGATCATCCAGGGTGGAGTATAATTCTGGATCGAGTTACAGATTTTATACCTGTGAACATTTCTGGCCGGCTTTCTGAAAAATACACATCTGCTTTTGTATCCATTTAAAACACATTATCTGTTCATTCTGCATGATGGAGTGATATTCTGTTCCATCCCTAATGACCATATAGGAAGGAAAAATGAGAAAAACGCAAATTAATACTGGACAGATTTTTTTCTCCAGTTCCACAATATTTTTGTCGTGTTGTATTCAGCACTGTGCTCTCTAAATGTTAATGCACTCATAAAGAATTATTGGAGTAAAATTAGGGCTAAAGTTTAGATTGTAGGATTAAAGTGATGGAAGGTATTGTCTTTAACAGCAACAAATTTTGTTCCCAGTGATTTACAGAAGGCAGGAGACGGAATAGAAAAGATCTTCATCACAGATACAGGGTAAGATCAAACCCAACACCATGACTGTGACACTGACGCACTGGTGTTATAAACCTCTCTGCTGTTATTTCATAGAGACTGATTAGATTATAGAAAACATACAGGAGAATAAAACAAATGCACAGTGAGAACATCATAAAGAACTCTCTGTGGAAACCCGTCAGAAACAATGTGATCTTAAACTCTAATAATTGGAGCCCATGTCTCACCATGTCTTCCTACTTCCCCCTGTCACACAGACACGCCCCAGAATCTGCTGCTGGAAATGAAGTCCAGAAAAAGTTCAAATTAAATCTGATGAAGAAGTTTCAGTGTTTAAATGAAGTGATAATAAAGCAGGAAAACCGAGTGCTCCTGAATGAGATCTACACAGAGCTCTACATCACAGAGGGAGACAGTGGAGACGTCAATAAAGAACATGAGGTGAGACGGATCGAGGCAGCGTCCAGGAGAAAAACAACAGAGGAAACACCAATCAAATGCAACGACATCTTTAAGCCCTTATCTGAAGAAGACGAACCCATCAGAACTGTAGTGACGAAGGGAGTGGCTGGTATCGGAAAAACAGTCTCTGTGCAGAAGTTCATTGTGGACTGGGCTGAAGGGAAAGCAAATCAGGACGTCCCCCTCATATTTCCACTTCCTTTCAGAGAGCTGAATCTGATGAAGGACCAAAAACTGAGTCTGATGGAGCTCCTTCATGTCTGTTTTAAGGAAACAAAAGAAACAGAAATGTCCAGGTTGGAAAAGGTTCTGTTCATTTTTGATGGATTGGACGAGTGTCGTTTCCCTCTGGATTTCCAGAACACAGTGAGAGTGTGTGATGTAACTGAATCAGCATCAGTGCATGTGCTGCTGATAAACCTGATCAAAGGGAATCTGCTTCCCTCTGCTCTCATCTGGATCACCTCCCGA
>JAPEKM010000015.1:4756100-4767020 GCA_027575975.1 Cathorops multiradiatus
GTCAGCTGGGATAGGCTCCAGCTTGCCTGCGACCCTGTAGAAGGATAAAGCAGCTAGAGATAATGAGATGAGATGAGTAGCAAGAAGGTGAAGACTAAATATTCATCCTAAAGCCAACAATCCCCTCTTAAAGTTAGCAAAATCATTTCTGGCTTGACCCCCTCCCACTAGGGCTTTGTCCTGGACCTGACAGGGGCCTGCAGCCCCTGGACCCTGGCTTTCTCACTTCTTTTTTCATTTTGGGCTTGACAGCTATGTTCAACAATGTTAACAGTAAAAAGTGACAGTGTCAGTACCACCATAAAATGCTCCTAAAAGTCACCAGATGCCACCAAATGGTCTCCCTTTTTTCAAAATTGCCCAGCAGAGGCCTCCCGGACCCCCCAAGGAGAGGGGAGACACCCCCTCCCATACTCACCTCCCATGCACCGTTGGTGCAGCGCGCAACCCTGCAGGCCATCCAAAAGTTAGGAAAACACTTATATATATATATATATATATAGATAGATAGATAGATAGATAGATAGATAGATAGATAGATAGATAGATAGATAGAGAGGATATTACATGGTGGCATGAAGATATGAAGTTTATCTTCAAGTGGTGAATATATTTCATGAGTAAGCATTGCAAACGAGTGAAATATTTTTCAACATGAGAAGATAAACTTCATATCTTCATGCCACCATGTAATATTCTTTTTATTATATAGACACATCCACAAAAATATGCAAGGTAATAAAAATAATTTTAACCCCTTCAATGCCCTTGGACCAGTCATGTACATCAAGAAATATTTTACTGCTGTGCCTTATGATGCACGCTACTCATCATGAACACCTCCTTTTATGTACCTTACATGGCACATTATTTTTACTTCACAGCGGCACATTACCGCAAGTTGGCCTAGTGGTTAGTGTGTCTGCCTCACAATTGGGAGATTGTGAGCTCTATTCACAGTTGGATCATATCAAAGACCATCATAAAAATGGTACCCAGATACTTGGAGTACATGGACCCTTGGTGTACATTATGTTTTCAAGTACTAGTAATTCATGTTTATGGATAGGTTCTCATTGACAAGACCTGCTGTTTTTGATTAATAAAGTTATTTTTACTCTACAACAGTGTGTTTTGTGGTTTTTCTATACAATTATAAAACATATAAAGTTCTGAACAAGTTAGAGAAAGATTATCAAAAATATCCCAATTTTGACCTATTTTTGTCCTATGTGCCTGGCACAGTACAATTAATTATGAGTGGCAGCCAAGGGGTCAATTTTGAACCAGAATGGACAATAAGAAACTAGTGACAGATGCTGCAATTCAAGGTGTGCTTTTTATTCGCACTACACTTTTCGGTGATTTTAATGTTCATGCACAGACACACAAATGGGGAGATGCAGCTCACTTTTGGTACTAGCTATCTGAGAGACACACGTTAATAGACAGCCAGTAATTAGATACAGGTGAACCTCATCACATTATGTGCTTATTCAACCTGACTCCTCGCCATTCACAGCTGATGCCCAACCACACCCTTGCTGCCGCATAGCCCCACCACCCGACTCAGGCTGGGGAGCTGTCAGGCCTGCAGCTGAATAACACCCCATCCCCCACCCCCCACTGGTGGGAGAGGCCATTCACCACCATCATCTGCACCCCAGCCTGTGGACCACCAAGCTGAAGGGCCAGATACCAACAAGTAATCCATATGTTGGCATCCTTCATATGGTAGAGCCACTGGAGCAGGGCATGTATGGTCAGAACAGAGGGTGAATGGGCATCTTAGCAGGTAGTACTGGAGAGTGAGGACTGGCCACTTGATGGCCAGACACTCCTTTTCTAGGGTGCTGAACTTTGATTCTCGCATGGAGAACTTGCAGCTGATGTACAGCACCAGGTGCTCCTTCCCCTCCACCATGTGGAACAAAATGCCCCCCAATCCTCTGCCTAACATGTCAATCTGCAAATCAAAAGGGAGAGAAAATTCAGGAGAATGTAACAGTGGGCACCCCCACAAAACCGTTTTTACCTAAGCAAAAGCCTGCTTGCATGGCCCCATCCATTGGACTGAGTCTGATGCCCCCTTTTTTTTTTTTTTTAAATATGTTTATTAAGCTTTTTCTATATTAACATAAAAAACAACACTCAGTACAACATTGGTCTATACATTCTATACATACTTTATAACTCACATGCACCCAAGCAGTACAATGACAACAAGACACAGATAAAGAGCCAAAGGCTAGCCAAGGACAACACTTGAGAGCACTGAAGCCACTGTAGAGTTGGAAAAGTTAAGATATGGAGTCCAAATTTTCATAAACCGTCCCTCTGAAGAGTGAAGCAGACAGGTCAGGTACTCAAGGGGAAAACATTCCATAATTATCTTATGCCAGTTTGATTTAGTGGGGGGTTTGTCGCTTATCCAAGACAAAATGAGGTTCTTCCTTGCTGCATATGTGAGGATATTATACAGTCTGGTAGAGTTAGCATCCATAATAGTATCCTGACTGGGGTAACCCAGGATTAAAGAAAGAGGGTCCATTTGCAACACAACACCAAATATATTTTCCAAATCTTGCAAAACATCCATCCAATATGCTTGAATTTTAGGACATGAGCAGATACAATGAGTATAGGTGCCCACTGAGATTTTACACTTTAAACATGCAGGTGAGAATTGAGAGTTCATTTTATGTCTTTTGTTGGGAGAGATTTGTAAACGGTGCACAATCTTAAATTGCAGCAATCTGGCACGGTTACACACAGATATTTTCTTTGCTTGAGTCCATATCTCAGTCCATTTATCCCCATAAATATCTATGCCAAGTTCACCTTGCCACATCTGCATAATATATTGTACATTTATCACATCAATCTGGCTTAAGACATTGTAAAAACGAGTAATGGATTTCTTAGCTGGGCCCAGGAGGAGTAATTTTTCAACTGCAGACATAGTGGCATCAATATTAAGAGTAGTTTTCCAGTATATGAAGTCCTGAATCTGCAGGTATTTGAAAAAGTCATGCCTAGGAAGATTATACTTTTCTTGAAGTTGTGCAAATGATAAAATGGATGCACCCTGAAATAAATCACATATCCTTTTTATCCCTAGAGATGTCCAAGTGCTATACCCACCATCTTTACCATACCTGGTAAGAAGTTAGTATTGCCCTGAATTGGAATCAATGAAGATGTTAGACCAGACCTCCCCTCAAGCTTTTGTGTAATAAACCATGCTTTTAAAGTATTAGAGATTATAGGGTTATTTTTATAATGGCTCCTGGCTGATTTTAAGTCTTCGAAGGCCAAAAGGCCTAACAGGGAGCCTGAGGTCTGTGACTTCTCTAAACTAAGCAGATCAGAAGTAGATTCCTCCTTGGCCCATTCTGCTATAAATCGTAAATGGGATGCCAGCTGATACCATCTGATGTTGGGAAGATCTAAACCACCCTTCGAACTGGGAAGTTGTAGTTTTGCTACTTTTAGCCTGGGCTTTCTCTTGTTCCAAATGAAGTCACTCAGCCAGCCATTAAGCAGCTTCAGTACCTTGCCTGACAAGAGTAATGGGATCATCTGTAGGGGGTATAACAATCTTGGCAAAATATTCATTTTAATAATAGAAACTCTACCAAGCAATGACAAGGGGAGTGAAGCCCATCTGTCCAGGTCCTTCCTTATGGAGTCTAGGAGGGGGTTAAAATTGGCCCTAAACATTCCATGAAACAAAGGTGTGATGTGAATACCCAGGTAGACAAAACCTGTTATGGACCATTTAAATGGGAATGAGGGTAGTGTGTCAGTTCTAAGACTTCCCATTGGCATAGCTAAAGATTTTGAGAAATTGATTTTGTAACCCGAAAAACATCCAAACAAAGTGATTACATCAACAAGACGTGAAACAGAAGTTTTAGGCTCCAACACATAAAGCAAAACATCGTCCGCGTAAAGAGAAATTTTATGTTGGATCCCACTCACCTTTATGCCAATTATGTTAGAGTCTTACCTTATGGCCTCAGTGAGAGGTTCTATTGCAAGGGCAAAAAGAGCAGGACTAAGAAGGCAGCCCTGACATGTTAAGCGGTGAAGTGGGAAGTTGTCAGATCTATAGCCATTGGTGATTACTGCAGCCATGGGATTTTTATATAATAATTTGACCCATCTAATAAAATTGTCTCCCAAATTAAATTTATGTAGGACATTAAACAGGTATGACCATTCGATATGATTGAATGCTTTTTCTGCATCCAATGAAATGACCATACTATCAATTTCCTGAGTCTGACAAATATTGATATGTAGGAGCCTCCTAGCATTGTAACTAGAACTTCTACCTTTAATAAAGCCTGTCTGATCCTCTCTAATAAGAAAAAGGTAGAACTTTGAGATGTACTGTCAATATTTTGGATATTATTTTGATGTCCTGGTTCAGAAGAGCAATAGGCCTGTATCCTGAACAGTCCTCAGGGGACTTTCCTTTTTTTTTTTTAATTAAGGTGATATCAGCTTCTCTTAGTGACTGGGGAAGGCTACCAGTGATGAAAGAATGTTCCAACATTTCCAAGTAGGGGTCTATAAGCACACCTTGAAATTCTCTATAAAATTCACTGCTCAGGCCATCACGCCCTGGTGCATTGCCTGACTGCAGGCCTTTAAGTGCTAACAAGGTCTCTTCCGTGGAGATGGGAGCGTTTAATTCACATTTTTGAGAATTAGAGATGGTTGGAAGAGTTGGTCTCCCTAAAAAGGATTCTATCCTATCCGAGACTCCCTGTGGTTGATCCAATTAATACAACCTAGTGTAAAATTGCCTGAAAGTGTTAATGTTTTTGTTGTCCAAGTGGCAGATGCCATTCCCATCTAAAATTGAAGGAATAACTTGAGGGTCCCTTTTAATTTTGGTCAAATGAGATAAATACTTACTGGGCTTATCCCCATACTCATATAGCCTTTGCTTTGAGAGAGAAGAGCACTCTTAGCCTGTTGGGTTAGTGAAGTGTCCAGAGCAGCCTGTATTTCACATTTCCTCTGTGTAACCAGCATGAAAAATCAGGTCACTAATCCTATATATGTCATTTAGACAGTTACAGTAAACCTCCAGTAGGGGGCAGTGTTCCCCCTGCTAGTGGTGTTTTCCCCGTGAACCTAGGTCAGGTATTGGCTGGCAGACAGGCAGAAAAAGAGTGGAGGGGGTCCGGTTCCTGGCGCGAGATTCTGCTGCAACTTGAATCAGTGAGAGACTAACACAGGTAGTAGAGCTTATAGCTGGAAGCGGTAGCCGAAATCCAAGTGGAGTACGAGTGGGCAAGTTTTCGTCTTTTGTTTATAAGTTTCTTTGAGTTGTTTTGGTAGAGCGGGGGTGTAGGTCCGACGGCCGTTGGCTGGCCTGCACTCCTGCTTTATTTCATTCTTTTGCCCACCTCGCTTCACTATGGATGAAGGTGACAACGACGAAGGAGAGGAGACAGCTCAGGTGACACCATTTGAATTCAGGGCGACCCTAGGGTCGAAAAACACTGAGGTAAGAGCTGAATCTCAGGGTGCTAGTGGGACTAGCTTTTGGAACAGTGAAGGGCCCATACGAGCAGGCCAATGGAGGAAAAGGAGGATGGAAAGAGGAGGAGGGAGCCCTATAAGCAAAGGGAGGAGGATTGAGGGAGAAGAGATAAAAGTGTTGATTAAGTTCAAGGGTGATATTAGTAAGCATGACATTTCCAACCCTATGAGACTTACGAAAGTGTTGAAGGATACAGTTGGGGACATAGCATCGGCAAGATACGTAGGGACAGATAAGGTTTTGGTGTTTTGTAAAACTAAGGAACAACAGAAGAAAGCCTTGCAATTGACACAATTAGGGAAGGAAGAGGTTGAATGCTCACAGCCAGGATCACGTACTGAAATAAAAGGGGTCATTACCGGAGTTCCTTTATCCATCACAGAGGAAATGATGAAGTCATGCATGGAAGGCGGCACACTAGTGAAAGCAACTCGATTTAACACCACGAGAGAGGGGAAGAAAGTACCATCAACAACAATACTGCTGAGTTTAAGCGGCCCACTGCTACCTCAGAGAGTCAAGATAGGATTTGTAAGTTACCCAGTCAGGGAGTATGTTCCTGACCCACTAAGGTGTTTTAAGTGTCAGAGACTGGGACATGTGGCTGCGGTATGCAAATGGCAGAGGAGATGTTGTCGTTGCGGGGGGGATCATGAGTATGGGAAATGCGGACAAGGAGTGGCACCTAAATGTTGTAACTGTGGAGGTGCGCATAGTGCGGCATACAGGGGGTGTGCAATTCAGCAACAGGAACAGGAGGTACAGAAATTCAAGGTGAATAGAGGTGTATCATACGCAGAGGCAGTACGACAAGTTAAGAAAACACATACGCCGGTAACAGCAGCGGGAAAGAGAGAAAGCCAGAATGGGGCACCAGTGGGTGATGGGCACCCGACCCAGAGTCACAGATGTCAGGTGGGGCCAAATGCAATGATCGCAGATAAGACACAATTCCTAGCTTTCCTTGCATATGTAATTAATTGTGTAGCCAAAGTAGAGAGCCGCACCGAACGCATCAAAGTAATAGTAACGGCAGCAAAGACCCACTTAGACATGGCAGATATGACCATAGAACAGGTGACAAGAACACTGCAGGAGGGGAGCATGCAACCTTCTCAGTCAGTTGAATGACAGTAAAACCACTTACAATATTACAGTGGAATGCAAGAAGTTTAGTGGCCAATGGCCAGGAGTTTAAAAAGTTTATTTACGAACTACCTGTACTGCCTGACCTTCTATGTATACAAGAGACTTGGCTGGCACCGCAATTGCAGTTCAATATTCCAGGATACACGTCAATACGGAAAGACAGACAAGAAGGACATGGGGGTGGGTGCTGCACGTTTATAGGAGAAGGACTGATATACAGGGAATTGCAAGTGAATGGGGATAGTGAGTGTGTGGCAGTAGAGGTTGGGTGGGCAGGGGAAACGAATATTATGGTAATGAACTATTACAACCCATGTAACGAGCTATCTGTGGAGCTACTGGAAGGAATAGTCCAAACGGGAAGGGGAAAGGTGGTGTGGTGTGGGGACTTCAACGCACATAATACACTGTGGGGATGCGAAATCACTAACAAGAATGGAGAAGTAGTTGAAGAATTCCTGGATAGCCAAACACTAGTATGCTTGAATGATGGGGGGGCACAAGGGTAAATATCAGGACAGGGGCACTGACAGCATTAGACCTCACCTGTGTGTCAAGCTCAATAGCTGGGGCGTGTGAATGGGAGATACTATGCGACTCCACAATAGGAAGTGATCATTTTCCTGTAATGTGCAAAATAGGAATGGATGTCTGTAAAGAGGATAGCTGCTACGCAGGGAGGTGGTGCTGGGAGAAGGCAGACTGGGAGAAATTTAATCAATTGTGTGAGGCCCAGGTAGACAATATCACAGGAGGAGGAAATGTGGATGAGGCAGCAAGAATGTTGGCAAATATGTTATTGGTGGCTACAGCAGCTGCTGTACCAAGGACCACAGGGAAACAAAGGAAGAAAGTAGTGCCGTGGTGGACACAAGAATGCTCCGAAGCCATACAAACAAGAAATAGAGCATTCAGGGTGCTGCGGAGGACACTTACTACTGAGAAAGTCATAGAGTATCAAAGAACAAGGGCAGTAGCAAGGAAGGTCATAAAGGATGCGAAAAAGAAATGCTGGAGAAATTACTGCTCCCAAATAGGGGAAGAGGTACAAGTACAAGAGGTGTGGGGCATGATCAAGAAAATGATGGGGGTAGCTAAATCAAAGAAAATGGCAATTTTAGTAGAGGGGGACAGGGTGGCCAGCTCCAACAAAGAAAAGGCAGAAATGATGAAAAACGCATTTGTGAAGGCACATAGCTCCACTAACCTGGGCGCTGAGTGGGCAGCACACCGTCAGACACAGATGAGGCAGTGGGGAGACGTATGCAAGAAGAGAACAGAGTTTGAGAGCCCCCTGGATGCAGAGATAACACTGTTTGAGCTTAAAAGTGCTTTGGCTAGTACAGCCCAGACGTCACCAGGGCAGGATGGAGTATGCTATGTTATGTTAAAACATGTGTCTGATGAGGTGTTAAAAAAGGTGGTGGAGGTGTACAACAGAGTGTGGGAAGAGGGAAGGGTCCCAACGACATGGAAGCATGCTGTGGTTGTACCAATAGCAAAGCCAGGGAAGGACCCCTCAAAGGCAGCTAACTACAGGCCGATCGCCCTTACCTCAAACCTGTGCAAGCTTATGGAGAGGATATTGGTAAACAGGCTTGCATATTATATGGAAAGTAAGGGTTTATTCTCCAGTTACCAATGTGGGTTCAGGAAAGGGCGGTCAACCATAGATGCAATGGTAAGACTAGAAACAGACATTAAGAAGGCACTAGTCATGAAAGAGGTACTAGTTGCAGTATTCTTCGATATCGAGAAGGCATACGACATGCTATGGAAAGAAGGACTAATGATGCAGCTAAGTAGGCTGGGAGTGGGGGGGCGCATGTACAACTGGATACTTAGCTTCCTGTTTGGACGTACAATACAGGTGAGGGTAGGAGCAGACCTATCATCAGTTGCAGAGGTAGGAAATGGAACTCCGCAAGGCAGCGCCATTAGCCCGGTATTGTTCAACATCATGATAAATGACATTTTTAAAAATGTAAGCCCAGATATAGTGGTCTCTCTGTACGCAGATGATGGGGCACTTTGGAGGAGGGGGGGAAATGTTAACCTGGTAGTCAACAAGATTCAACAGGCTATTACGGAGGTGGAAAGATGGGCAGGAGACTGGGGATTTAAGTTCTCCATATCAAAGACATGTTGTGAATTCTTCACTAATAAAAAGGTGGCTAGCAACGTGAAACTGTATCTGTACGGTGAGCCATTGGAAAGGGTGGATGAAGTGAGATACTTGGGACTATGGTTCGATAAGAAACTGACATGGAGAACCCATATTAAGAAAGTCGAGACAAAATGTAAAAAAGTAATAAATGTGATCAGATGCTTAAGTGGACTTAACTGGGGGGCTGACAGAATCTCGCTAATGACTATGTATTACGCATTGGTAAGGTCAGCAATTGATTATGGTTGCATGGTGTACGGATCAGCGTCAAGCACACAGTTGAAGATTCTAGACAGAATCCAATCCCAGGCACTTAGGCTGTGTAGTGGAGTACTAAGGACATCCCCAGTCGCCAGCATACAGGTGGAACTGGGGGAAATGCCACTGGCATTAAGAAGGAAGAAGCTGGCCTTAGCTTACTGGGCAAATCTTGGAGGCCATGGAAAGGAACATACTGCACAGGTAGTCCTGGAGCAGTGCTGGGAATATGCAGTAAAGCGGGGCTGGGGATTTGGCTGGAGCATAGGATCCTGGGTACAGGAAGCAGGGCTTCAGAACGTAACAATTGCTCCAATTGTGTCAGTATCTCCAGTCCCGCCCTGGTTTTTTCCACAACCAACAGTTGATATGGCAGTTTTGAAGTACACACATGAAGAGACGGAGACAGATACTGAATCTCTGGCATTATATGTCAATGATTACATTAGAGACATGCACCACCCATGCACTGAAATTTACACAGATGGCTCCAAGGATCCAGTGACGGGGCGAACAGGGGCCTCCATGGTGGTCAGAAGAGTAGGGGTCAGCCAGATGTGGAGACTGACGGATGAACTGTCAGTGTATGCTACCGAAATGACCGCAATAATTAAGGCACTAGAGTGGGTGGAGGAGGCACGGCCAAGAAAGGTGGTGATATGTTCAGACTCTGCTGCAGTAATAAACAGCATACAATCATCTAGGTCATGTAGGATGGACTTATTGATTGAAGTATATATGAGTTTATATCGTTTGGAAAGGTCGGCAATCGCAGTGTGTTTCTTATGGATCCCAGCACATGTGGGAGTGTGGGGAAATGAACGTGCCGATAGCCTTGCAAAAAAAGCCTTAGAGAGGCCAGAACCTGACGTAGCAGTTAACCTGGGCCGGGGAGAAGTGAAGGTACTCATCCAAAGGGCAGTGATGAAACAGTGGCAGACGCTATGGGACAAGGAGAGTAAAGGAAGACACATGTACAACATCCAAAAGGAGGTGGGGAAAGCAGCCAAGGTGGGGGGCAGTAGGAGAGATGAGGTTGTCATTGTCAGATTAAGGATAGGCCACACGTTACTGAACAGTACTCAATGTAGGTTTGGAAGAGTGGCATCAGGGCAGTGTTTGGGATGTATGATGGAGGAGGAGACAGTCCAACACATATTGTTTGAATGTCCTGTGTATGAAAAGGAAAGGAAAGAATGGAAGGATGTGCTGCTTAGGGACGGCGGAACTGGCTTTAATCAGGCCACAGTGCTGGGAAGGGACATTAATATAAGAGCAATCTTGAGATACCTAACAACAACAGGGCTATATGCCCGCATCTAAGCAGTAGGTAGCAGAGTCTCCCAGGAACCGGTAGGTGGCGGTATGCGCAAGCAAAGCGTAACCCGCCAATAATCCAAAGAAGAAGAAGAAGAAGGCTGCGACACATCGCAAACATCATGCACGGGAGAGTTTCAAAAGGCTCTGCAAACATTCGCGGGGCTTCTCAGTTTCCTCGCATGAGTCGCAAAGTGTCGCTCCTTCATCGCGGATATTTTGAACAGGTTCAAACAATTAGTGCGACAACATTTCTCTCAAAATAGCCTCAAACGCGTCGCTGGTGTCGCAGAGCCGTCACGAACCCTTCTCGAGTCGGTTTCCGTGAGACAGGAAGTGCGAGTTCTTCAGCCAGTCTCTCACTGGGCTGCGACAGCCTGCGGCGAGTTGGAGACGCAACAATTGCGATAAAATCTGTGAATATCAATTCAGTGTGATTCCAAGTGAAAATTGTCGCTAATTCACA
>JAPEKM010000015.1:12911886-12921926 GCA_027575975.1 Cathorops multiradiatus
GGAATTCACTGAGCTCCTGAGAGCGACCCATTCTTTCACAAATGTTTGTAAAAACAGTCTGCATGCCTAGGTGCTTGGTTTTATACACCTGATCCCGATAATTTGGATGGGTGAGCAAATACTTTTGGCAATATGGTGTATCTGTGAGTCGGAAAGTTCCATCTTTACCTCTTTCGGTCTCATCCAGATCGAAGTAAAAGTATTCTTTGAGCTGCTCTTCCTCAGCCCAGCGAACACTCTTCTTTTTCTTGCCTTTCTTTGTCAGGCTCTCTTCCTCTCCACGTGGCTCTGACAGTGCATTCGGCTTATCTGTACAAGAGAAAGAGGCATTTTTTTATTTAGTAAGGTCAGAAAACATCTTCACGATCACATACCTCAGTGTTCCAGTCACCTTCACTTCATACCACTATACATTTAATAACCTGCAGCATGCCTAATAGTCCTTTGTAAAGTCAGGGGAGTTCAGTGAACTCACCAGTGTCCATAGCTTCAGGGTCCTCTGTGGGGACAGGCGTCCCTGGCTGTTCCAGGTCTTGGGGCTCGTGTGGAGGAGTGTGAGACGCAGGAGCCTCGGGGGAAGGCGGCTTGGTCTGCGTGCTTGAGTATGGCTGCGACTTGCTTTCAAACGGACATGGCTGTGGAAAATTGGGAGAAAAGCGAATAAGTGACTTTTGCCGGTTTATTTATTTCTCTGGAAGAACAGCTTAAAAAAGAAAAAAAATAAATAAATACCTTGTTAGAGGTAGGAGAGACTGCCTTAGGTTTCTTCTTCTTGATCTTGATTCCAGGCACTGGAGCAGAATTGAGCGCATCCAGAAAGCCTAGGCTCTCCATAGCTAATGGAATGAACAAACAAAACACATTTAAAAACAGACTGGCAAGCTTCATAAACAGGCAAAAAAATTTATTTAAATTAAATTACATCATTATGTGCATAAAATCCCAAAATGGTATACTTACGTTGTGGAGGAATGAGCTTGACTTTGATTTCTTTGGCTGAGTTCGGGGTGGTGTTAAGAGGCTTGTACTTTTTCTCCACAGGCGGAGCATCAGATAAACCCGAGCTGGAGGGCGCAACATAACAGAGATTAAAATTCAACCATATCACCAGCAGAGAGCAGCAAATGCACCAGGATTTCTTCATGGAAGGTGTATAAAGCCATTTTTAACGGGGTTATTATTAAAAGTCGAACTTACCTCGGCCTCTTAAGTACAGCAGGTTTGATGTTGTATTTATCTCCCAGCTGGGGGACTGTAGGAACCTTTTTCGTAGGGACGGGTGTTGGAGTCTCGACCTCCAAACCTGTTCAAATTAAGACACGTAAATTATGTAATGAAAGAGCAATGCTTATAAAAAAAAAAAAACACCAGACCAAACCTAAAACATTATTAAACATACTAGCAATTAACATATTCCATTCTCTCACTGAGCATAATGCAAAATCCAACCCAATATATTAACATCAGGGCTCGACATTAATGGCCGCCCGCCTGACTGTCCGGGACAAGTAACCATTTGGTCCAGACAAGTCAAACCAGCAACTGTTGGTCCAAAGGGACAAAATTAATTATTCAAGGAATCTCTCGCATATTGACAGCAGTTCCTTGATGTCCACAAATTAGATACAATATCCCGGAATCTACAGCGAGAGCGCGCAAGAGCATCCCAATTGCTCCGTCTTATTAAGTAGGCCAATCAGTGTTGTGTGGGGGCAGGCTTTACGTCTTCTCTCCCAGACCAATAGTCCATCAGCATCATGGCAGAGTGCCAAAAAAAACGGAAATACAAAACCCAGACTACACAAAAGCGTACCCTTACCTAATAGGGGTAAAATTATGACAGTGTTGCGTGCTGTACTGTTCGTAACAGTGACTTTAGCGTTGCCCATGGAGGGGTAAACGATTGTAAAAGACATGCTGAGGTGAGTTTAACAGTGTTATTTGTTCATGTGCAGATTATTTACACTCGCTATTAACGCTACATGATAAGGCCAAACTCCTTGAAGACTTGCTTAAAAGTTGCAACAGAATATAAAATATGAGTTAAATAACAGCAATAAGCAGTTTACATAAATAGTATAAGGAATCTACATATTTATGGTCACATCTACATATAAGCCGATCTAATTTTTTTACAGACAAGAAAAAAAAATTACTCGGAGTGTTACATATAGTTACCCCAGACAATACAGTAATGATATGCTTATGCTTGACTGTTAAAAATCACAATTTTTATAGTAATTATTCAAGAGGTACATTAATAATATTCCAATAAAACTAGTTCAATCCCCTCAGTGATCCGGCCGTGTTACCGTTTATGAAATTCCGGGGAAGGCAAGTACAACAGGTGTGTGTGTAAAAATAACCACGGCGTAATGTCTAATTATAAAACTCTGAATTCATTGAAATGGCAATCAAATGTGTCAATAAAATAAATATCTATGGTAAATCATCATTTCATTTGGACACTCATTGTGTTTTTCTTTTGTATGGTTCACATTAACAAAAATATTTTATGGGAATTTTATGAACTCGCTTCCGGCTTGGTTTCATTCATGATTCAGTCTCTCTCATCATGTCCAACTTGTTTTCTTTTGGTTTCATTTCTTTAAATTAATTCATACTTCAACATTTTACTGAATTAATCAAAGATTTAACTTTACTTCCTCCAAAAGCTTTGAATTTGAGTGAATCTAACTTTTAAAACTGTAGATCAGGTAATGGGTTAGAACAACACACACCATAATGGGGCAGTGGATAGTTTTTGGTTTACTGTTACAGTTAAAGTTTGAGTTTTACTGATAAATTATAAAATCATTAAAGCTAAAGCATCATAACTATTCCTGCCTTTTGATAAACGTTGTTTATCGTCTTCCTTTTATTTAACTAGTAAATACATAGTAATTAAAAGGTTATGTCAGGACAAGTGAAAAGTCTTGCTGCTTGTCCTGACTGGACAAGTGGATTAAGAAGTTAATGTCGAGCTCTGAACATTTCCACAAAATATAAATAGATTGTAAATCAATGTGATATTTTTAAAGCTGGAGACCAGACCAGACCAGACCTGTGGAGCGAATCTTCGCATGACTAGGTGCATGGGCCTTTGGCTTTTCTCTTTTCCTCTCCTCTTCTGTCCCTTTCTCCCCAGCCTTTACCTCAGGGCGCAGTTTAAGGTCTTCCTTCTTTCGCTTCTTGTCTGAAAAACATTACGAGCATGATGAGTATTGATGCACCACATAAAGGAATATGAACTCGTTTTTTTTATTGTATTATGGAAAATGATGTGGGTGAGAATGAAACACAAGAGGGTGATGAAATCCCTAAAAAAGGAAATGAACAAAAGAGAAGAACGCATTACCGTTAGGCGAGGCGCCACTGGAAACACTCTGAGAGCGAATGATGGCCATCCAACCTTCCACCAGAATCAAGGCAAGCTTTCTCAACTCTGCAAAAAACAAAGCCAAAAGACAGGGCTGAGCATACAGGAAGAAATCTCAATGAAGTATTAATCCAGATATTAAAGCTAGACGGCCTTTTGATTTCATAAAATCGGTGAAATTTTGTTCCCTCTGAAATTTGGTTCCCTCTGAAATTTGGTCATGTTTATGTCTGTAATACTTTTACTGATGTATTATCTTGAATTGGGTCATGGTCAAGCAGGGGGGAAAAAAGCAGAGAATTTAGGGCCACATGGCCTTAACTTCATTAACTGTTCCATTTATATATGGAAAAAAAACCTAATAAAATCGGAAGTCTGTGATTCAAATTCAGTAGCTTTCAGTTCACGAAACAAAAATAATTGGGTGTCGGGGAAATTCTTTTCATGACCTACACTTGAAACATATGAAAGGCAGTCTAGCTTTAATGGATTGTTATTTTGGTGTGACTGGGCACAACTAACAGAGTGTTTTGCTATTTATACAATAAGAAGGCATCAGGAGACATTTATCAACATGTTCCTCTAAGTTTTATCTCCATGTAAATAAACATCAGTGTCCCATGACTGGACTCTTACCTTCGGTCTCCCCACTCTTACTCAGATGTTTAACCAACTTCGCTGTGTTGTTCTAGCATGAAAAAGAGGCAAAAAACATTTTTTTTTATTAAATGAGAAAATTTTTTTTTTTAAATGGGATTATATGAACAGCAAGAGCTCAGAGTAAAGAGCTACCTGTTTGAGATGGTCGACTGTGAGAGGCAGTTTCTGCAGAATGAGCAGAATGAGCTGCAGCATTGGGGTATTGGTGGTCGTCTTAGCATAAGTCAACCAAGAGTTCAGCAACTTATAGCCACCAACACGGATAAACCTGTAAAGCAAAATTGCATTACATGGCATGGCATTTAGGAGACGCTCTTATCCAGAGCGATGTACAATGAGTGCACAAGTGCTGAACTTCTAAGCAAAGAAAGTTCTAGTGCCAACTGAACAAGTGACAGCAAGACCTCATGTTACATTCTCAACTACCAATCCTCAAACAGCCAAGGAAACAAACCAAAAGAATACATTTAATCTGGGACGGATGCTTGTAAAGACTATAAAGTTACACTGTGGTCCTGTATGTGTATATACACACACACACACACACAAACACACATATACATACCGATTAAGAATGTCATGTGACTTGGTCTGCAGCAAGATATTCAGATACATGCACCTGCTGACCATTTTATGAGAGGCCTTCATAAGACTGCAGCAAAAAGAGGTTATAATAATCAAATGGCGTTCACCAACTCACCAAAAAAAAAAATCTCTGTGTATCTGTACAGCATGTGTTCAAGTCTCACCTGAATACTTTGGCAACACCCTCCAGGCTTCGGAGCTCACCATCCTTTCCCAATAGAGCCTCCACTCCTTTCAGCACCTCCCTGGGGTCCACTGGGCCCACGGCCATTACAGCCTACACACCAGACAGAGCACACAGAGAGAGAAAGAAAGAGAGAGAAAGGCATTTATACACTGTCTGAGGCTACACAATGGTTGTCACTGTGAAGTATCTTCATGGTAAGTGAATTACCAAGGCTGTTCCTAACCCTGAAGATTAAAAATTGTTTGGTCAATATAGATTTAGAGAGCTCATTGGAAGACAAAACACCACATACAGGGGCTGAAATCAGCTCGGCATTATACATGCTTTGCTGGGCTACAAACCAAAGCCACACACACACACACACACACAAAAAAAAACAAGACACAACCCATCATGAAATTCCGGTCAGCTTTCTTATCCCATCATGCCACAAACACAAGTTTTGAATTTTGTCAATCTAAACAAAGAGCTGTTTGTTGAACGACTGTATAATTGCATCACTTCAACAGACCTCAGGCCAAAATCAATCATGATCCCAGATCTATCCGACACCACAGCAAGGAGGCACTGATGGGACAGGTTGGGTCATGCGAAATAAAAGCAGCATGAGACTTCCCATACGCATGTTCATGAACCAGGCTGGACCTGCTCTAAAATAAAAGCACTGGCATTTGAGTGTAAGAATGGCTCATAAAGTACACACAGCTTCCGTGACAAACTAAATTTGGACAATTAAAAAAAATAGAATGATGAATTTAATCAACTTATGTGATGGAAAATGTATAGGCATAATGAACATGACAAAATGACTTCCCCCAAACTCATCTCTGGCATAGAACAGTTTACGATTAAAATATACTCACATGCCACAAAATAAACTGTATGCAAGTGACTTTTACTTGGGCGGCAACATCTGGCCGGAATGAAAACCCTTTATGTTAGTTAATACTGCTCATAACATGCTATTTACTGTGGCACAAACTTTACATGTGTACTACAACTTTCCTCCAACACAAGAATGACCCACCTGCTCATGATGTTTGTGTAAATATTTGAAAGGGACGACATACATGATTTCTGACATGGTCACTAGTTATAATTCAAACAAACAACCTTCCTTTCAGTGTACTTGTTATTTTTAACAGGTAGTCATGTGTGAATTTATTTAATTGTATTTTGATGACATAAAAGTTATTAAAATTACATATAAAAATATATATGTAGTGGAGGAGAAATGTGCAAAAAGCTAAACACTCAACAATTTTATTATTCAACTGTTACACTAGATCTGTGATCATTGTGATGCTCTATGTGATTTCTATTACACAGTAAAATACCGAAGTATTGATCTCTTTCAAGAAGCTTTGTAGAGGGGATAAAAAAAAATTATAATTCGGTCAGATATGGATGAACAAAAAAATTTCCCAGAGTCAAGCAGAAATGAAAACACGTGCATGAGTCAGTACAACCCAGAATACACGCCTCCTTTCCAGGTAGCAGTACAACCACAGATGTGTAGCCCTCACCTCATAACAGGATTGTGTAATATTTCCTCTAAGACAAACACTTATATAAAACCTGCAGCCCTAATTACTAAGCCAATATTTAAAAAGAAGTGTATATTGTAATTATATATCTATATTTATTACGAATATTCAAGTAATTATTACATACATCAGGATACATATTTTAAGTTAAAAACACTCCAGTTTTTTTTTTTTATGTAACAGCTGCACTATGTTTCTATTAACTGGTCAAAAACTGTCCATACATTATAAATTAAAACTTTATGTTCCGATGGTGCCATCAGGTCGTGAAAACTGTTAATCATTGTTGTTTACAAATAGATGAAACAGAGAAATTGATTTTAATCCTGGAAAATTTATATATATATATATGTGGATATAAAACAAAGAACACCACCAAATGTTACGACTCTATGGACATGATGATACAGAACTAAAAGGATAAAACAATAGTGCAGGGCAATGTGTGATTAATAGATTTACAAAAAAATAAAATTCCTGTCTACATGAGTAGTTCAAGTGATTGGGTCCACTGAGTTGTAACCTTACAGCAGACCAGCCTATGAGGAAATCTTGTTTTTTTTAAAAGCACTCTATTAAATAGGCAGAATGGTAGGCGGAGCGGTGGGCGGAGCGACCGATGCGCTCTCTCTCGCCCCGCCCACTTTACGTCATCAGGCTTTAAGACTCTCCTTCAGCCGTTCAGTGTAAAGCAGAACCCAAGGAGCTTCGAACACGCACACGTTCTTTCTTCTGGACTGTACAATGCCAAAACTACATCCGGGCTTTATTTTACATTTAATATCTAAAACTATGAGGTGAAGAATGATAAGCTTCAGCATGCATCTTGAAAAACCTGTGTGTGTGTAATAATAATATGAATAATAAAGAATATGGTAGTTTTTCCGAGTGGCGAGGATTAAAGTGTAAATCAACTTATTAAATCATTTGTAACCAGACAATGTGAGGAAATCATGTTGTGTCTTACCCGTGAAAGTGTTGTCGAAGTTTTTTTTAGTCTCTGATTTCAGTATCGAGCTCCGTTACACGGTACAATACACACTCCTGAAAATGTCACAACTGTTACTTAGACACGTACAACACAATCAGTCAACAAAGCTAAGAAGTTACTCAGGGACAAGAGTGAACGCGCCGGAAATGGAAAGATCACACTAGTGAATAAACTTGTACGTTGGTAAACAAACAATCACATCACATTTACAAATAGATGGAAAGAATTATTCCTGGATTATGATGAAAGATGCCTTTATAAGGGTCATCAGGTCTGGGACAAAAAAAAAAAGTTCATGCTTGCTTTTTTTTTTTTAACACAATACAGCTACTGTTATCCTGAAACTGGAGTCAGAATAAATCTGCATGACGAACCAAACCCGGTGATGATTTAACAATAACCAGAGCAGGCTGGGTTCGACAGACGCGTTATTATATAAATGGGGAATTTACAGCAAGCCCTACTGTGGCTTTCACCATCTGTCAGAACCCCTGCGTGCGCATGCGTGCTTCTTGGATTCCCCAAAGCGCACAGAAGCCCCGCCCTCTTTCCCTTTTTAACCGCTTCGCGTTCGTGAAGAAGCCGGCGCCATTTTGAAATATAGCTACCAACCACGATAAAAAGGATTCACGGTCATTTCAGCCATTTATTCACACTCGTGCAGGGAAAAAAATAAGAAAAAATAAAAATCCGACCGATTCTGATTAAAAACAAACACAATCCAACAAGTTAAGCAAAACAAAGCCGATCTGATCTGGTGATAACCCGAATCCGCCATTGCCCTTCTCATCTTAGCTAGCAAACGACAACTTGTCCGCCATTTTAGAAAGCAAAACATGAGCTTCGACACATTTCGCAGCAACAAAAAAAAAAAGCAGCCACACACTATAAGCTAACCCAACTGCCATGTATATATATATACACACTTTTTTTAGGTTTATTTCACCCGGAGCTACAAAAGATAAGCCAATATTAATCAAACATTTCAGCCCCTGTAGTAGGAGTATATATCCAGTCTTCATCGTGCAATCTTTATGGGCAGATTGCGTTGAAATGTACATTCCAATGAGCTCTGGTTTCAAAAGCACAAAGTTAATTACATCCTGATTGTTTTTTTTATGCGGCAATCTTTATGAACAGATTGCTTATGAGAAGCGATCGCTAGCTTATTTAATTTTCCTGCTAAATAATTAAATGGAATATGAATCCGTCTCACACACAAAGAGAAACAGGGCGTTGTAGCCGCTGCTAACTTTGCGGTGTGAGCTCATACGCTAACTAGCTAGCTTTTACTCGCTTTATTTAGCATCACAGCTTTCAAATAAGAATTTTCAAGACAGGCAACTGATTAACTGAAATTTCGATTCAAATTGGTTTGAAAGTAAACACTTACTATTTATAACTCTCCTCTGCGTCTCGGGTACCTATAATATTTTTTGTGCTTAAAACAGCAACAATTTTCAGAACAGTTTTTTTTAAAGACAGATTAAACTGCCATGGACTCTAATCATTTTGACTGAAAATGACTTAATGGGCGGGAATGATGTGGCTAGAATGCTAGCTTTTCCTTCTTGAATAATCTGGAGCAAAAAAGTAGAAGTCAAATGTCCGTTACTCGAGTAGAAAAAACATATTTGGGGGGACTTGTGTCTTCAGACAGTTGGAAAAATCCTCGACGCCAAGATCTTCTGTGAAATGGGAGTTCGTTTGATACCTGAAACAAAGCAGATGAACACACGACGATTAGGATTTAAAAAAAACATGATGGATGTAGAAAGGGAGGAAATATGTTTTTTTTAAATGGCTCAGACGTTGACAATAAAGCTTTAAAAAAAAAATAATGCAAATGAAATAGCGTTTGAAAAGGCTGTGGAGACCGCCCCCGCACGAACACTTACCTCAGACAAATCCAGGAATGAGCGAGAAGGGTGGGACCGTTTTTATATACCGATGACGTTTTTTTCGTCATAAAGCACTTCGAGCATGCGCAGTTCGGACCGGCAGCTATGGCGCATGCGTTCTCGTTCGAAATGACCTTCTGTTCATCAAGGACAACAGCCCATCCCCCCATCATGTTCCCTTTTTCTTATTTCAGAATCAGAATCATGTTTATTGGCCAAATCTGTTGACACACACAATTAATTCGGTTCGGGGATAAGGAAAAAAAGAATGAATATATGTTGTTTAAACCTGAAAGAACAGAATTGCATCAAGATAACTCTGAGTTGACAAAAACAATCAAATTTCCTGTTAAGACATTATGGCATGGGGTGCCAAAACATTTTGCAAAGAGGGCCAGTTTTGGGGAGGTGAAAATGTGTAGGGGCCGACCATTCAGCTTGACATTCTTTGAACCGTTAACATTAAATGCACATTAACTATTTAATGAAACAATAAACAATACTGGACAATGTGCAATATAAAGTGCAATATAATGTGCAATACCTCTTTCGTTGGCCATTCCCCCCTTCCCCATATCTTATTCTTTTTTATATTTGTATATGCAAATATCTAATTTAATTTTATTTATCTGGAAGCATTTTCTCTATTCTCTGTTTATCATGTAATGATGCTACTGGAATTTTAATTTCCCTGAGGGAACCCGCCCAAAGGCCGGCACGGTGGTGTAGTGGTTAGCGCTGTCGCCTCACAGCAAGAAGGTCCAGGTTCGAGCCCCGTGGCCGGCGAGGG
>JAPEKM010000015.1:16436580-16448515 GCA_027575975.1 Cathorops multiradiatus
GAGCAAGGAAAAGCCATATAGAAAGTCAGAAAGAAAAGAGTAGGCTTTCTAAGCTGAAGAAACTGCTAACAAAGAAATATAAATATTGACTTAGTAGTTGTATATAGTTTTTGCCTAGAATCTGTCTAACATGAATGAAAGACATTTTGGTATTGAATCAGTTCAAAAACAAGAACATTAGTGACTAATAGTCTAGAATTTCCCCCCGGAAAATTCATTATGGTACCCAGTGAATTGATACGAATCTACACAAGAATATAAGTGAATTTACAATGAGGTATGTTTTTATATTTTCATTCAAGTGAACCCTTCAGTTAAAAGGTAGATCAGTTCATATTGTATTTTTGTATAACAGTTCAAATTAAATGGCATGGTTGAAAATATTTGCTTTCAGCCAATGCTTCAAATCTATCAATATACACAATCTGTTCAGCTTCTGGGGCCCTGCGGGCTCCATACCCCCTGCTAAAATTGTTTCCCAGCCCTGTAACGTTTTTACAGGGTGGTAAAATGTTATGGACTTGTGTCCAAAACTAAATATGCTAATAATGGAACAATTTTTGTTTAAACAAGCAGTAAGGCCATTTAAGGTCATGGGCTCGTTACTTTTTTTTTTTTTTTGTTTTCATGAAAGTCACTGGAGTTGCTCTTTAAGCATCGAGAACACGAGTTTGCTAATGCTCCTTTTCCATGGCCAAAATCAACTTTGCTGTAATTTATGGATTGGGGGGAAACTTGAAGCCCTTCACATGTGGATAACTGTGAAGCCATGTTATTTGAAATCCTATCAGCAGCTGTATTTTAAAGCTGTATAACCAAGAACCGGATTAAACAGTGTTGAGGTGAGAACGCTATCCTACACTAGTAATGCTAATACTCAATATCTGATGAAAAAGTGAACTTTCTGTCAGCGTCCAAACATGCTGTTTCCAGTTCTCTGTGAGGAGAGCTCGTCTGTGTGTACTGTGTATGGCATGGATGGTGGTGCTGTAGTTAAGCAGTAGCAGCCAGTGTCCAGCTTGCCCTGCTCCACAGTTGACACTCCAGCAGTTGGTTACAATGAGACAAGATGAGTAGTTCTTCAGATCAGTGGACAGTTGAGCCTGGACTTGTTTGCATCGAGAGGTTTGCTTGTATCATCTGAAAAGGTAAGTGCTCCTGTCTTTTGTTCAATGAAGATGAAAAACACAAAGCTGTTTCACCTCCCTGATCCACCTCGCATGTTGACTTTTTTTATTGGGGTTCTGGCATCACACTTCTAAAAATGGATTCACAGTGCAGATTTCTTACACGATATGGCAATTTGTTTTTTTGTTTTTCCCTTTATTCTGTCTGAACTGGATCTAGTTGGTTTCTTGGACTGCTGTGAAATGCCTGAAAATAAGCAATTGACGGGGATGGGATGGTGTATGGGGACAATTTCCTTCAGGAAGTAATATTGTGATGTACCATTACACATTTGTCTGGACATGGGTGAGGGTGGGCTTGAAGTTGGAGAAAATCCATTATTTCGACTCGTGTACTGCTTCTTCCAGAACCATTGCCTGACTTCAATGCATCACTGGTACATTTTAAACAGTTCACAGAATCTCTTCTGTACCCTTGGTCTAAGCATCGGGTGACCTTACTGGAAATGTAAATCTGATAGGAGAAAATGAGTGGTGTGGATTTTTTTTTTTTTTCCCTTTCCCCAAGGAAACTTGAACTACTGAATACACTTCCGTTACCGTGTTTTTAATTTTAAACTTTGCCTGTATGGAAGTCACGTCATGCTGGCAGCAAGAATGGTTTTAAGCAGTAGAGGCAATACTGGAGCCACCTGAAAATTTAAAGAGCAAATGCAAAGTTTCCAATGCGAAAGGGGGGGGAGGACGCAGGACTTGAAAGAGGAACATGCTTCAAATTGCAGCTCCACCCTTCTGTTTAAAAAAAAAAAGCTACTCATTGACTAGCGATCACACTGGACTTCTGTTCTTACTGTTGCTTGGAGCATATTGGAAAAGGTGAATATTATCTAGGGATGGAGATTTAACCCTTAGAACTCAACTGATGCAAATGGCATCCAAATTGGTTGAATTGCTCGTGAAGTGTATTAAATGAAACGGCATGGTTTGACATTCCAACAATGCTATAGGTGGTTACTATCTGTATCCATCTACACACCCATTACTCAACTAGTCATTGTATAGATATGGACTACATCACGAGGCTTTGTAACGATGTTTGTCGCATTTGTAGTGTCCATACTAAATCGCATGATGAAGATAGATCAAACTTGTGCAAAGTAGTATTTTCCGAGTTCTTATTTTCACGCTCCTCCTGCTTCTTGTTGAAGGAGTTACAAAGTCCCTGTTTGACAATGAAATGCTTCTCAAAATAAACAGCATAAAGCCTTTATGAGGATACTCGTTCCTCTGTGCAGCAAAACCTTGTCAAGTAACCTGGTTTTGAATTCATAAAACGCATTTCTATCAGGCACGTGGAGTATTCCACCATTGTAGTTCTGATCTTGTCGGATGCAGGCGACTTCTTCTTTACCTATTGCATGGTCTGGTTATTTTGTCAAACATGAGCCCAACTTCGTGTCGCCTACAAACGGCTTCCCTTGAATCTTGCGGCACCTGCATTTACTTGGAATAAATTCACTTTGTAGATCTCTTCAGAATAAGCTCAAGACTTGTATGTGCAGGGATTGAGATTCGAAATTAGTGTCATAATATTCGAGAGGGCCTTTTTTTTTTTTTTTTCCCCTCCATTTTCATGCTCTGAGGCATTACTGAGAGTCTACTTAAGAGGGCTGTGATACTTGATTTGTGACTGGTCTGTCATGTTTCTCACAAAGCCCCCTCAAGAGTGAATAGTCTTAGTGCAGACACATCCAGTTATTTGGCAAGCGTGCATCTTTTATTTTTCCTTAACTTTAGCTTAATTGCTAAACTGAAGTCGGTGGCTTTTGACCTTTTTTTGCGGTTCCACAAATACTTGACCGTTGCAATTCCCGCAGTACTTGATTTCCATCACTGTTCAGGGTTCATTTTCCCGCTTGGCCTCTGGGTTTACAGTGATCTTTTCTTTGTTGTGCAAGATCCCACTCACTGTATTAACTCAAGTGTCCTGAAGTATTACATCAACATTTTACTGTATGTGTCATGGTGTACGGTGTGCCTCAATACATATGTCGGGAAGACGAGGTGTTCGGTGTCCAGGTGCAGAACTGCTTCTTTAAGCATTCTAATTGAGTGGTTCAGCAGACTGGTTGTCCAGGGAGGTGTTTTTTAATTATCTGCACTGTGATCCATCATCTCATTCTCTCTGGCTGTAGTTGCCTTTGCTTCACCTATTAGGGAGTATGATGCCAGAACTACCCTGTTTTTGCTTAATGGCTGCCTGTGGAAAGGCAGAGCATAACCTCACTCCTCAGGATCGACACTACCAGAAACACAGCGCTTTGTAAAAAGGTGATGTCTGTTCAGATAACTGTTTAATAATGGACTATACATCACGCATCAACTCCACACTTAGTTTCACACAACTTATTTAAGCAGACTTTGAGTGGGTTTTGTCATGCTTTCTCAAGCAACACGCACCTAGTGCTTCAAAATGTTTTTTACGTGTAACTTTGGACAAAGACTTGCTCATTTTACCACTTACGTATAGTAAATTTTGGGCTAGACGGTTAGCTTTTATTCAAACATTTTCTTAAAACTAAAACTCAATCTAATATACGTATACTAGGGCTGTAAAACAATTTTAAATCTGACTTCTCGTCATCTCGTTAATCATGGTTTATATAATTAGTTGGCACGGAAAGAGGTTTAACATCTATTCATAAAACATGAGGTATAGATGTGTCACATAGTGGGTGGCGAGATTGATTCTGGTAAACCAGTTGTAATTTCAAAGGTGTGGATTTTGTCCGTACTGTTATACCAGACATCGAATATTTGCGTGAGAATGTATTTTGCACAGCGCAATGAGATTTAAAATAAATTCTGCTGCCGTGATGACTGTTTGATAGTGACAAATAGCCCAAAATTTCTTTGACGCATTCCTCTTTTTTTTTTTAAACCCGTCTACTCTTGGCTCCAAATGGTAGTCAGTAAATAAATAAAAACTAGAAAAGCACTCGGAGAGCGTAGACCTCCGCCAAGAATCCTTGGAGAGAAAAAAATCCAGGATCCAGAAGGTGATCCGGATCACTGCTAAAATTTAATGGATTACTTGTGCCCAGTCACACTTCCGGAAAAAAATTTCAGAGCAGTCCATTCATAACTTGTTTTTTTTCTGCAGTGTTGCTAACAAACAAACCAACCAACGCTACCGAAAACATAACCTCCTTGGCGGAGGTAAAAAAATTTGTATTAAGTGGAAAAGCCAAAGGACTATAGTCCATATTCTATGGAAGCACAGTATAAATGCTTAAATGACAGGGTTTTTTTTTTCCAGATCAGCTTTAAATAGGCCTAATGCAAAGTTCCAGCTAGTGGAATATTTTGGTATGTATTTATTGTTGGGTTCCCGACAATAAATCAGCGTGCCACTGTTGAGTTAATTGATATCAGTATCTGCGTTTATAGCACCTATTAATAAATGACCAAAAAAAGTGGAGGAATGGAAGAGGGATCCTTTAACCATTAGGAGCACTGTATAGTTTGTCCACCAGAAGGCATTCAAAAGGTGTTCAGCTATTTAAAAAAAATAATAGTCGTTTTCTACGAATTAATGACTCGGGTACAAATCGCTTTTTAATAGTTTCAACTGATTATTTTTGGACAGTGTATGAAGTGTCCTAAAATGTTAGCGGTGCGTATATATGACTTGAATAATGGGTTAAACATCCCTTTTTTTCCTTCTTCCGAATTAGTTAGGATATACCTTAAACACAACGAATAAATGTGCATGTTTCCTGATAAACAGGAAGGTATATAGTTATGTACAGTACTCGTCAAGTTTAGACACATTCTGATTCAAAGGTTTTTCTTTATTAAAAAGTCTTAATATGATGGCTGTCATTTCTTTTTACTTAGCTGAGCAGTTCTTGACCTATATTAGTACAGTTGTGGAATATGGCTGTTTGATCTCAAATGCATTAAGAAGGCAAGAAATTGACTTTTGCTGAGGCATGCCTGTTAATTGAAAAGCATTCCAGGTGACTGCCTCCTGAAGCTGGTTAAGAGCATGCCAAGAGTGGACAATGTCAAGGTAAACAGTGGCTACTTTGGAGAATCTTAAAATATCAAACTTTGTTTACCCCAATTCCATAGAACTTAATAGTTTTCAGGTCTTCAGTATTGATCTACAATAGTGAAAATGGTAAAAATACAGAAAAACCTATGAATGAGTAGGTGCCCAAACTTTGGACTGACCTTGTACATCGGCCTAATTAATCCTGTTGAACTTTTTTGTATGTAGTCCACATATAGTGAATGGTTTCAGACACAGGGACTGTCTCTTTTCTTGAGGGGTGCGTATCAGCCAATAATTTATCAGACATTGAACGTGTTTTTTTTTGGGGGGGGGTTATAGGTGCCAAAAAAATCCCTTACTGGTAGTTTCCTAATATGTCATTACAACATAACAGTTGCGTTTACAGAAGCTTTTTCTTTAAACAGCTTTAAATTCAAAGGGCAAATATTAAAGGAAAATTCCGGTTTTAACACTTTTAGCCCCTTTTCTGGAGTGTCCAGGATGAAATCGAATGATGGACACAAATTTTGACGATTGGTTCGGTCTCCGCTATTTGGCTCATTTAGAATCACCCCCTGTCTGCTTCAGAATGGCTTCCTATGGGCATGTCCAATAATGTCCTTAAAACAACCTTAAACATTTTTTTTTTTTAAATATGCTACTCAGAGTCGTCAGTGCTGTTCAACGATGTTCCAAAACAAGTTTCGTAAAGAAGAACCGCTCCTGTCGTGTTTTTATTTAGCATTTTGTAAATCCCAAATAACGGAGATGGGACCAATTGTCAATTTTGATGTCGATTGTTCGATTTCATCCTTGACACTCCAGAAAAGGGGCTAAAAGTGTTAAAAACCGGAATTTTTCTTTGAAATGGCATTTTAGTTTTGTTCAATGGCGAGAGAATTGAAAAGTATACTTTTTTTAAAAATATAGTATCTCTTTTTAGCTTGTTAATTGGTTGATCTGTTTCTTTGGCACAAAGATTATAGTACTTCCAGTACTGTGAGATTTAAAACTATTATAAAGTAAGATTTTGAACATACCGCCCTCTACTAGTAAACCATCCAAAAAAAAAAGTGACCTTTATTTTTGTGCTCAGTTCAGCAGCCCTAATATATAATTTTTTTTTTTTTTTAATGAACAAGTGTTTCTACCATATGTTAATATTTTTAGACTTTCTGTGCTGTAGGACTGTGTGCATAATGTTGCATGTATTCACATTCCATCTAATATTTTCATCATTGGTCTAGTAATGAGCCTAGTGTTAGTTTAGCTCCATAATGAAATCTGAAGACGGTGTTCACTCACTATCGGTTTCACTGCAGGTGCGTCAGGAAACTGATGGAGGGTGAAGTCCACGCCTTCAGAAATAAGGTTCGTAATGGCACACTCAAATGTATAAATGTGACTTTTTTTTACCTTTGTAAGAAATGTACCTTTTAATCCATGTACTGTCTCCAAGTGCTTGTTTTTCCACCTCTTCTGTTCTAGGTCATTAGTTAAGTGTAAGCTATGATCCAGGGCATGTTAAGGTCTTTATGAACAGCAAGCCAGCAGATCTTCAAATTACAGAGCTACTGGTGAGTGGCATTTCTTGGGGGGGGGATGTTGAGAAAATGTGCAGTTGATCAGAGTTGTGCCTTTTCTTTTTTTTTTTTGGCTGCTTAGGAAAAGGGATCAAATTGACTGGAGCTGGAGGTCATGAAGTTCATCACATGGATTCACCTGGGTGTCGTGTGTTCCTGTTGAATGATCTACAAAGCAGAACTGTAGCTCCAGTACGGAGACTGACCTGTGTATCTAGTATCCCTGGAGTGTTGTCTTCAGACGATTAATTTCAGGGGTATATATTTCACTTGGTTTATCACAGTCACATCTTATTGGCGTGTTTATGGCAGCTCTGATTCAGGATGGACGTCTGCAAGCTGATCATGCGCAGCACAAGTAGCCGCGAATGGATCAGTATTCCTGTCTGGCCAATGTACATAATGAATAATAAAGTTTCTGTCGACCATTTGTGTTCGTTGTCTGTGTCTAATCAGAATAACTTCACTGTTTAAAATAGTTATTGAAGTGTTGGATGAAATTAATAAAGCTGCAGACATTGAAGTTACAATGCATTCCATGGACAGGTACTTATTATGCAGCTGCTTAAATAATGAGCTGCTTGTTAAATGTGATTCACTGCTTTAGAAAACCAACACTGGGTGGCTAAGAATTAAGTTACCCAAATCTTCAATCTGATTAAGGAATTTAAATGCTACTTTCAGGTTTTTAGCCCCCAATTGGCTGGAGGGCCCAAAGCAGTTTGTCTATCCTGGGAAGGATGCTCACCACCTGAAATCAATTCCCATCAATTTTTGGAGGAATTAAATGGAACTTGACAGGATTTTTTTTTTTGTTATGTGTCAGTAATACGCATATTGTAATTTCGTTATACAGGAGTCACAATTTAAGTTTTTTAGCAATTTTATAATTTGACAACTTCCTGAGTTTTCCTTCTAAAAACACTCAATTTTCAGAGGAATTTCACCAAACTTAGCATTAGACCATTAGATGCATATTGAAATTGTTTAATTTGGGCATTTTTTGCCAGAGTTATGCCCTTGATTATTAATGAACTTTGGCAATTTCATGAAGGTGTGCTTGCTCTTTGAAATCAACTTCCCTCAATTTTTGGAGGAATTTCACAAAACTTGGCAGAATTTTTTTTTTGTCAATAATATGCATATTGCAGTTTCATGACATTCGATCACTTTTTACCAGTCACAGCTCTGATCATTTTTAGTCTCCTTCTGAAAACTCAATTTTTGGAGGAATTTTGTCAAACTTGGCAAAAAGCTTTTGACCATTAGATGCATTTTGAAATTGTTTAATTTGGGCAAATTTTGCCAGCGCTGTGCCCTTGATTATTAATGAACTTTGGCAATTTCATGAAGGTGTGCTTGTCACAGCCCTTGATTTAACAAAATCATAACTTGATAATTTCATGAGTTTTCCTTCTGAAATCAACTTCTCAATTTGTGCAGGTATTTCACCAAACTTGGCAAAAGGCTTCGTTATATGACTGAGATGCGCATATTGAAATTTTGTTTAATTTGGACAGATTTTCAGTTATGCCCTTGATTATTAAACTTGTACTTTGGCATTTCATCAAGGTGTGCTTGCTTTCTGAAAACTTCCCCCTCAAATTTTATCGCCTGCTGGCTGAAAGGCTTGAAGAGGGGTTACGCTGTGACAATGTCTGTCTGTCCCAGGAAGTGTACTCGCCTTCTGAAATCAACTCCTTTCTTAATTTTCACAAGGATTCTTTGTTGCGTATCGGTAATACGCATATTGCAATTTAATTGTTACGTTTTACTGGAGTCACAGCTCTTGATTTAACAAAACTAATTTAATTTCTTGAGTTTTCCTTCTGAAATCAACTTCTCTCTCAATTTGTGGAGGAATTTCACCAAACTTGGCAAAAAGCTTTGTTCTGGCAGTTCGATGCATACTGTTTGTTTAATTTGGGCAAGTTTTATGAGTTATGCCCTTGATTTATTACTGAACTTGTACTTTGGCAATTTCATCAAGGTGTGCTTTCTGAAATCAACTTCCCTCAATTTTTATCCCCCGCTGGCCTGTAGAGGGATTACATTGTGGCGATGTTTGTCCGTCCGTCCCAGGAAGGGTACTCGCCTTCTGAAATCAACTCCTTTCTCAGTTTTTGGAGGAATCTGGCAAAACTTGACAGGGTTCTTTATGTTGGTAATATGTATATTGCAATTTTGTTCAATTCGGTCGCATTTTGCCAGCGTTAGGGCATAGTTGCCAGTGGAGGATATTGTGTTCTCAGAGCACTTTGTTCTTTTTATTGCTACAAATTGTGTTCAATCGTAACGCTAAGACATTGCTTAGACAGCAAGGTAATGTAGAGGGTTTTTTTTTTTTTTGGTCAAATATATAAATATGCAATAATTAAATTACCAAAAATTAGCACATGGTAAGCCTCTTGATCACCTCTTTTTACTTTGATACAGACTAATCATAATCACGTGTTTATCAAACTAACTTTCAGAAATTGGTTTATGTTGGTCATCTCTCCTGGGAACCATGGACATGAAGTTGGGAGCACAACCTGGATGGGATTTTGGCCCATCTCGTATCTGCTGGTTTGTTTTGTTTGGAGTGAGGGGAAACTTGTATGATTGCTGCACAGCCTTGCCCCCCTTGAGATATGTCAAATTGTATTAATTGTGTATTAAATTCTGACTAATCATGATGCACTTTTTTTAAGCATGTCTTTTTAATGGAATTTTACAGAATGCAGTTTGAAATATCTCTCTCTGCTCCATGATGTACATTTCTGCTTATCGGAGAATAAAATGACCTCTGTCGGAGTGTAAAAAAAAAAAACTTTTTTTGGGGGGGGTGTCATACAGGTTTCCAGTCCTAAGCCATATCTCTGCATTTGCAAGCAATTGTATTTGGAACTGCTGGCCATCTCCTATAATTCCATTCAACATTTTTTTTTCTTCATGAAATGAATCAGTATAATCATTATTATGTGCAGTTTGGCTCTCGGGTGCCTTTAAACTATGTAATTATGCATATGCGATATCTGGCCCCTCCAAATGCTTGTAATCGGACCCTGCGGAAGTGGGAGAGAAAAAGAGAATTGGGTAGCATGTGGCCAATGGGCCTGCTCTTTGCATCTTTAATGCCCATTCATCATGCATGAACTCGTTTCCACACAGGCACCCCCAGGTGCCTGTGCCGATTCA
Organism: Cathorops multiradiatus; assembly: GCA_027575975.1. Lineage (NCBI taxonomy): Eukaryota > Metazoa > Chordata > Actinopteri > Siluriformes > Ariidae > Cathorops > Cathorops multiradiatus. The sequence continues at coordinate 16,446,531 of JAPEKM010000015.1, forward strand.
TTCAGTCAAAGTCTGGTCTGCAGACATGAGTGGTATCAAGCCTCGACCTAACACGAGCAGGAATACTGCAGAACGCAAACAGCAGCAAAAGATACAGAAGGGTCATGCCTTGATGCGAATGTACCTTCTTTCCAGCTCTGTTGTTCCTGCAACACCTTCAACTGGGCCGAGAATCTGGGAGTCTTTAAAGCTTCCATCACTCACCAATATGGCACATCAAAGAACTCCAGGGTAAGCTGATACTTTGAGTTTACTATTGAATTAAAATGAAATACTTTTAATAATTAGTTACTGAGAGTGGACAGAGTCCTGTGCTGATGATGGGCATTGACGCTGTCAACCTTTTGAAAATGGCCAAATGGAAGTGATTTGACCGTTTTTCGAAATGCAATGTGAAATTATCTACGTAAGTGGAAGAGCGAGCCGAGATTTTAACACAATCTGAACCGTAACTAAAGTTCAAACAAGATGTTTCAATTGAAAGTAAATTTCGATGTTTATCAAATGAAATGTCCATGCTCTATGTGCAGGATAACGCTTTAGTGTGGATGGTAAATGCTGCAGTAGGTAACTTCTTGCCAGGAAAAAGTAGTACTGTTTCACTCCTTGTAACTTTCAGGGGGTTGAGAATAATATGGATACCTTCATGCGTGCATGCACACGTGCCAAGACCTTACAACATAATCCCCAAAGTGATATCCATCCATCCATTATCTATACTGCTTATCTGTCAGGGTCGCAGGTGAGTTGGAGCCAATCCAAGCTGACTTCGGGTGAGAGGCGAGGTCCACCCTGGCCAGTCGCTCACATAGCGACAACCAACCATTCACATCTGTGGGCAAGTTGAAGTAGCCAGTTGACTTAATGTGCATGACCTTGGACTGCGGGAGGAAACTGAAGCACTTGGAGGAAACCCACACAGGCACGGGGAGAACATGCAAACTCTCCATGCAAAGGTGTGAGGTTTGAACCCAGAACTTTCTTGCTATGAAGCAACAGTGCTAACCACTGCAACACTGTGCCATGCCAAAGTGTCCTGTTCCAGTACTAACCAGCTCTTAAAGGCGTATGGGTGTGGCACCAATCTCCGTTTCCATCGCCCTCGACCTCTTGTCTATACAGCTAGGGTTGCAGTGGGGGGGCTAGTCCTCTGGTAATCACGAGAGTTTGACTCCCTACTTGCATCTGTATTGCAGCATGCCTTGCCAGTTGGCTGTAGGTACCATTTTTATGATGGTCTTTGGTATGACCCAACCGCGAGTAGAACTTGCCGCCATCTGATCAAGAGGTGGATACGCCAGCCAGCTCACAGTACATGATTGCGATGATCAGTTTTACCAATTATTCTCTTACTCTCATCTATATTTCCCTTTATTTTCTTGTACAGATTGGACCACATGTACATCTTATTGAACTTTTGACTTCTTGAGGCATAGCACCAAGATACAGCCTATATTCCAGTGTTGGCATTTCACTCCTGTCATTTTTTCCTCTCTTCCACTACTTTTCTGGTGAAATACAGTGGAACTTGGGCATCTCTTGCCCCACCAGTTTGGACTTCTCCACTGGCATTACCACTGAGCAGTTAGACTCTGATCACTAAGCGTGACTAACATGGTCAAGCAAATTTTTTTATGCTGGACAGTTCACTGTTCATTTCTGAGCCTGCGACGTTAGCCGGGTCTGCAAACTGACAACACGGAAGTGAGATTTCCATTTCTCTGTGTTATTTGTATATAACTTGATTGTACATTACAGGACTGAGGTTTTTCAAGCATGATTACACAAGGAGACTTGGCAGAGGAAAAAAATGGGAAAAGATGGCTTGGATCTAAAAGAGTTAAGAGAAGCAGCCATTTGTTATTTTGTTACAAATACAGCAATTGTGGGCGGCACGGTGGTGTAGTAGTTAGCGCTGTCGCCTCACAGCAAGAAGGTCCAGGTTCGAGCCCTGTGGCCGGCGAGGGCCTTTCTGTGTGGAGTTT
>JAPEKM010000015.1:23209099-23220224 GCA_027575975.1 Cathorops multiradiatus
GAAACTTGAGTGCAAAACTGTTCATGACAACTGCAGTCCTAGAGTTAGCAAGTTAACTGTAGTCCTCAGCCATAAAAACATTACTGTAAGTGTCCAGAGCGTCTTCCCAGTGCAACTTTCAACTGTCCATATGGGACCAACTGTCCATATGGGAGGAGCAATATGACTGCAGTTGTCATGAACAGTTTTGTACTCAAGTTTCCATCAATGAACATTTTATAACTTCAACAAAACAGACTTCATTTTAAAACTATAATGATTTTCCTGGTTTCACAGTTATACTTTGTGACTCTATAGGTGACAGTTATAGAAGCGAGTTATTTATAATCACGTTATCTGTCATCACCCAAATCAGGATGGGTTCCCTTTTGAGTCTGGTTCCTCTCCAAGTTTTTTCCTCATGTTGTCTGAGGGAGTTTTTCCTTGCCACCGTCACCACAGGCTCGCTCATTGGGGGATAAATTAGGGATAAAATTAATGTTTAACAGCTTTAATTCTCTGTAAAGCTGCTTAGAGACAATGGCTAATGTTAAAAGCATTACAAAAATATAGCCGCGAGCAGCGAGAAAGGCCCTTGCACAAAAACAACTCACTTCCTGTTGAGTATGGCTAATGCAATGTATACTGCAATTTTGTTTGTTTTTGGACACACCACACACACACACCACACACACACACACACACACCACACACACCACACACACACACACACACACACACACACAATTTGACACGGATAGGTGAAACTATATACCAGGCAAAAGTCTCATGGGGGGGGGCACTATGGAGTCCCACGGACACACCCGGGGCCACGCCTCTATCCCTGAGTAGTGGTGGCCAGGATTGATGTGTACCAAATTTCATGAGTTTGAGTTTTTAGGCAATGAAGTCATTACTGTCCAGGTCCAAATAGTGGCGCTATATCAGAGGGTCACTTTGGACATGTGGAGATCATCAGAACCATTATATTCTGTGAAGTTTTAGCCATATCAGGCAATGCACGGTGAATTGATGGCGCATCCTGTTTGCGTGGTGTAACAAATTTATTGGTTCGCGATTTCAACATCTTACAAGGTGTCACAAATCTCTTCGCAAACTAAAATCAGCAGCATCTTGACATGATGTATACTGAAAATGGCATGAATCCAACAAAACGCCTAAGAAGAATACGTCAAAATGTAACACGTATCAAAATGCACAAAACCAAAGATCTCACTTCCTGTTGAGTATGGCTGATGTATAGTATAGTATATTGCAAATTTTGTTTGTCTAGGGGCACTCCACACACCTACCAAATTTGACACAGATAGATGAAACTATATGTCTCATGTCATATGGGGGCACTACGGAGTCCCCCAGACACACGTAGGGTCAAGCCCCCATCACTGAGTAAACGATGCACATGACTAATGTGTATACTAAATTTCATGAGTTTTCAAATATCTCCAAGGTGTCAAATCTGTATTTTTGACCTTGGGGGCATTATATCGTTAATGAAGCCCACCTAGACTGATTTACCATATCAGCTCAACTTATATCATAGGACAAATGCATGTGCAAAGTTCCATGAGTTTTTAGCCATGGTGAGCCCCTCAAAACAACATGGGAAAGTTTAAAAATCCCACATTCTATCCAGTACAGCTGACTTCCTGTTGGGCAGAGTCAAATGAACTTTGTCCTGTATCGCAAGAGCATTGATCACACCAAATCTTCTGCCCATCCGAGCAACTTCATCTCAACCATAGCTTGTTCTCAGGGGTGCTACAGAGCTCCGAGACCACACCCAGTCTCTTGCTCAATGTAACTTTGTGATTTTATGCACATTTAATCAGTGTGCTTTTGGCACACTGAGTTTTGAGTTTTCAAGCATCACAAGTGCCTCAAAAACAAGGTGGCACGTGGAGAGAAAAAAAAATTAATGAAAAAACATGCTGAAAACAACAGGGCTTTGCACCTATGGTGCACCTCGGTGCTCGGGCCCTAATAAACTTAATTTGACTTCAATATCACGCCTGCTAATAAACACACTTCCTACACTTCAATCCATCTACTGCCGTCTATCCTGTAATGTCCTGAGCCCCGGATCTTTAACCCAGCCACATATTAAAAGTTGTACACCTCCATGATCTTCCAGCTTTTCAATCTGTGTCCCCATGTAGAATGATGTCTGCAGCACCAGGTAGTTTGAGATGTCAGGGAACTCAGTGGATGGATAATTTTCCAACTGATAGGAAAAGTTCTTCTTGGCTAGCGTGTAAGGATCTATCCCACTGAGTGGTTTCTAGATCCACTTCTTTGGAGTGTACTTCTTGGGTTTAATAACTTGCTTGTTTGCTGTACACAAACATGGCAATATGTTCTTGTGTTAATGGACCAGACTCCACTTTTGGATCATTGATCCCTTTTGGCTGAGAATGCCCTGCATGCATGGTTATATGTTGGCTTCTGGCACATCCACAGAGTAAAAGCTTAAAAAATACAATACCGACAATTAAACACAGTTTGCTTTTATTACACTTATTTAATTCCTGGGCTCCCATCTGTAACAGGGAGTGATGTTGCATTCCGTTAATACACTTTAGAATAGATTATTAGATTCTAATGGAACAGATGAGCCAAAATAATTGGGGATCTTTTTTAATGGGCCCTGACTCGTTACAAGTATGACTAGGTGGGCCTCAAAGCAGAAAAGGTTCAGAACCCCTGAACTAGGTCACATTTCCGTTTACTTACCTTTAAATTACAATATATCTGGATCTAATTGCTCAATTTTGAAGAAATAAAAAGTAATATGTTTCTAAAAATGTGTTTGTTTTCATTTGTCTTAAAGATGGTCAGTTTCAATCATTTTATATTTGCACTTGGCATTGATAAAATAAAAAAAGAATAGTATTTAATGACATTTCTGAAAGAAAAGTGATCGCTTCACACTCTTACGAGACATATTTGCAACTCAACAAAAGTAACCAACTTTACGATATCGACTATAAAAATCACAAATTTTTGTAATCAAATCACGACTAATCATGGCAGCCTTGTATCAATCATGATGCTGTAGAATATGATTTGACGTGTTGGCTGTGTGTAATGTTTGCAAACACTAATTCCATAATCTTCATTACCTACTTTCAGCATGCAGAAGTGTTTTTGGTCAAAAAAATCTGAAATAGTGCATCTCCCTAAAGGGAGATGACGACGTGTTTTAGGCAGATTTCAGGTAATTTGTGTGGATTTTAAGATGCGGTTGAAATTTTTGAGGAAACCTGGCTAATGATATTAGCTCTACTGTGCTCATCTCACACAATAAAAACACATTTGCTGTATCAAATTCAGCTGAACAAAGGTAGAGCTAAAAAACCAACTGTATGCTGGATGAGCGCATGTTGGCGATGCTCTAAAAATTCACGAGAAAGTATTAGTCCATTGTGACAGCCTCTGCATTTCTTTTTGTTTTGAGGCTGTCATCATTAAAATATCAAATAATCACTTTGGAAGACAAGCTGATTTTCTACCTCACATCACTCCGTCTGATGCTGCCATTTTGGACAATCATGTGGTTGTCTGATTCCCGTTTTCTCTTCTTGTTGTTACACATCTTGTTAGTCATCTCAGGGTGACTGGTGGATATCGTCAGTGGGGTGGAGACACGGTTCTCAGGGGTGGAAGGAATCTCTGTGGCTTCACTGATGCTGTTGGAGTCAGCTGAAGGACAACTGTTAGAAACAAGCAATGTGTTCTCCGCAGACTGAGGGTTCAGGACACCTGACTGATCGTGGCTGTTTGAAGAAGAGGGACTGTCGCTGGAATGTTTTTCTTCGAGACATTTTTCTGTGGTAACGCTGACACATGTCCTACTGTCAGACTGCGGATCTTCATCACCACTCTCACCTGCATCTCCACAGCCAGATGATTTAACTGATGGACACGACCCATTGCTGCTGGGCTGCACAATGTCATCAGTGATGCTCAGATGCTCCTCCTCCTCATTGTCTTCATCATCTGAAATATTTCACAAATAATCCTTCCAATGTTTATTCTGCTACAATAAATGAAAAGAGGCAAATCAGTAATGAGCTCATACATACGGGACACAATTATGCTACATCAGGCTTATAATACTGAACAGAAAACGAAAGCTTATCTCTCGCACATTTCAAAATGGCTGCTGACTACAGTTTGCCAAAAAAGCACAGTGGAGACTCCACAAACCTAGGGAAAAAGGTTCTCTGGTTGGATGAGACCTACATTTTTGGCACAACAAGCTATGCTCATGATCCTGAGAACAACATCCTCACTATGAAGTATAGTGATGGTAGCGCTACATTGTGGTTAATGTAGCGCTACCATCACTATACTTCATAGTGAGGATGTTGTTCTCAGGGTCATGAGATGCTTTTCTTCTGCATGAACTGGGAAACTGGAGATAAAATACAGGAGAGAAAAACTGCGACTGAGCAGAGTTTTAGTTTCTAACAGGACAACAACCCTAAACACACCAACAAGGTGACACTGGATTGATTCAATGCCACCTAATAAGGATAGAATGGCCTAGACCTCAAATCTTAGACCTCAATCTGAAAGTGTAGCAAGATTTAAAAATTACTGTTTAGTGGTCTCCATCCACTCTGAGCAAAGCAGCATGTGGATAATCTTCAAACAAGACATCATCCCTGTGCTTTTATACAAGTTTACTTTTTAGACTCAATTACTGTTAGTCCCTGATTGACAAAACATGATGGGAGCTCTTCCGAATCAGTTTATCCATCATTACACTATTCTACAAATTCAAGTTCCTGCACACGCACGAGAACTTAGTCAGTCACATTCTATGTGAAGAAGTGTGTGTATGTGGGCAATTACGACATTGTGGTTTGAGTTTGTACAGTGCAGCACATTGCAGTGAGCATGAGTTTGCAAACAGAATTCTTAAATACTATGCCATTTGTTCTGAGACCTCCACCTGTATGGCACAGATGTCACACACTTACTTGCATCAGTGTACAAAGGGGAAGTTCTATTTTTGTTTCCTGCTGAAGCTACTGAACATTCCACCTCCTTCTCTGCCTCATCTCCCTTGTCTTTCTTTACAAAATGAATCAGTATTACAGTCAACACTGCATTCACTACCACCACCATGGCTGACTCCAGGAAAAAATGATAACCTTTAGTATTCCCTTAGTTGTCTGTCAACATGAGGAAGATTAGAGAACACAAATTAAATGGAACCCCGCTCCCCCAGCTGTGGAGATGTCATCAGCTCACAGATTCCTACAACCATTTTTCCAAAAACCTTGGGAGGCTGTGTAAAATATAAATATAAATAAAATATAAATTAAAAAAACAAATGTCATGATTTGTAAATAATGGAAGCCCTATATTTTATTGAACATAATACAAATATATCAAATGTTGAAACAGAAAATGTTTTTCAAAATATATTTACAGTCTGTTTGATCATTTTGAATTTTTTTTTGCTGTGACATCCAGGGATTCAGCAAAAGTTAAGACGACAGCGTGTATCCATATCAAACTTGCGAAAGCGTGATACCCAGCGTGGTGGTCTAACCTGGAAACACGTGGCCGTGACGTCACGCATGACGTTAGGCGCACAAGGTCCATAATGAGCTGCAATGTTCTCTCCCTCTCATACACGTTTCGTTTAAAGTTCAGTGTCACGGCTCGCAGCTGATACAGAAATCAAGCTGATGTTAAGTCGAACCACATGGAAAACGCGTATGTGGCTTTGATCTGTGCACAAATAACAGCACAGAGAAACACTACCTCGGCGTTTTATACACATCTGTAAGGGCTAATCAGCTTAAACACTTTCCCTCTCATTCTTCCAAACATAGCCCTCACTCATTTATTTCACTTCAATTACACATACGCTTTGTTATCCTTCTCTGTCTCTTTCTCAGTTTTCCCTCTCTCCCCAGATTGTGTGCCACACATGATCTGTCGCTCTGTGCTGCGGGCCGGGTAGGAGGAGGGAGAGGAGGTTTTGGGGCATGCAGATGAGGCTGTGGGGAAAGGAAAAATGGGTGCACAGCTCGCTGTAAAATACTGTTTCAATTATGTGGGAGTCGAAAATAGAGTGGCGGTCTGGCTAGCCGTCGCTCTCCCCTCCTCTGCCTGCTGACTCTGCCCTTCCCTTGCTTCCTGCGCTCATTTTTTCCATGGCTTTTTCGGGTGCCTCATCTCTCGCTCCCTCTCTTCTCCTCCTCCTCCTCCTCTTTTGCAGAGGTAGCAGGGCAGTGGGGAGAGTGGCTGTCTACCCACGCGACGCCAGCATGGCGGTTTGCTTAGCCCAAACCAGATGTGCACCACCTCGTTTCCCGACTCCTTCTCAAATAGGAGAGAGAGAGAGAGAAGCCGATTCCTCTTTTTCCTTCTGAGGCAGGCGGCACAGGCATTACTGAATGCAACATTACGAAGATGGGTTGCATGTGAGACTCTTTACTGCATCATAATTGTCTTCAATGGACTGGCCAAGAGCCTTTTCTGTACTTCCCAGATCTACAGCCAGACAGCAGTTTACCTGACATGATCACCAATTACATCATTTGGTTTTACAATGCACTCAAAAACACCACAGTCAGACACACAAGGAGAAAAACAACACTTCGATGGTGGCCACGCTAACAAGATTAACCATTTTATTAACCATTTTTCATCCCCTGTGAACTAAAACGTGTGGTTTCCAACAGGAGTCATGTTGCATGGCGGTAAATCCAGATGGTGATCAGATGTCCCTAAGTGTGGCAGATGTTCTTAGCCTTCTGAGAACAGACTGTGACAGTCAGTATTGCATGATTGTAGTGTGACTGTCAGTAGTGGAGGGAGTGTGTAGCAGTCAGTAAGGTATGACTCAGCAGTGTGTCAGTATTGTGTGATGATCAGTTGTGCCAGTCGAGCGTGATAGTCAGTAGTTTGTGACAGTAGTATATAATGGTCAGTACTGTGTGATATTCAGCAGTATGTGATAGTAGTGTGTGATGGCCAGTACTGTGTGTCAATCAGTAGTATATGATGGTCAGTAGTATGTGACAGTCAGTATTGTGTGATGGTCAAAAATTTATGATAATCAGTGATAGTAGTGTGGTAGTGAATAGAGTTTAATAGTCAGGATTGTGTGACAGTCAGTAGTATATGATGGTCAGTAGTAAGACAGTCAGAATTGTGTGATGGTCAGTAGTATGACAGTCTATACTGTATGATAGTCAGTAGTGTTTGATAGTCATTAGTATGATGGTCAGTATTGTGTGATAGTCATTAGTATGTGATGGTCAGTAGTGTGTGATGATCAGTAGTATGACAGTCAGTACTGTGCGATAGTCAGTAGTGTTTGATAGTCAGTAGTATGATGGTCAGTATTGTGTGATAGTCATTAGTATGTGATGGTTAGTCGTGTGTGATGGTTAGTAATATGACAGTCAGCATTGTGTGACAGTAGTGTGTGATGGTCATTAGTATGCCATGGTCAGTAGTATGAGAGTCAGTATTGTGTGATGGTCATTAGTATGCCATGGTCAGCAGCATGACAGTCAGTATTGTGTGATGGTCATTAGTATGCGATGGTCAACAGTATGACAGTGAATATTCTATGATGATAACCAGTAGTGTGTGATAGTCATTAGTATATGACGGTTAGTAGAATGACAGTCAGTATTGTGTGATGGTCAGTAGTGTGTGGAAGTCAATAATGTGTGATAGTCAGTAGCGTGTGCTGTTCAGTAGCGTGTGTGCTCAGCAGGGAGGTCAGGGTCGTACCTTTAGAACAGTAACATAGGGTGTTTCGTTGGGGCCGTAGCGGCTGCCGTTCACCTCAATGTGTTTGAGCCATTGGATATGAGGCTGTGCATCGCTGTACACCTTACAGTGGAACTCCACGTCACTACCCACCACCACTGTCTGATTGGCCGGCAGACCTGCCTGCAGGATAGGCCGGTGAGGAGAACGCTCTGAATGGGTGAGAGAGCAAAAGCCAGGTAGGAGTGAACATACGTACAGAGGATATATCTGGGAAATAGAGACAGTATTCATAGATACACATGATTCTCATAAAAGATTCTGTACCAATGCCTAAAATAAACAGACTTTCACATTGATTTGCATAGGTTTTATAGAATAGCCTATGTTAAAAAAAATCTTCAAATAGTTCATGCATTCATCTTCAGTAGTAATCACTTTATCCTAAAGAATACTTTTAGTCATTACGGTGCTGTGGTTTGAAATTTGACTGCGAGCTTCCTATAAATATCCTCCTCTGCTGAGAATGGAAGAGTTTAAACACTGACCCAGTACATCAAGCTGGTAAGTGTATGTGATGGTCCCGTATTTGTTCTGCACCACGCATGTGTAGTTGCCTCTGTCTGACGGAACAGCGCTCTCCATCACCAAACTCCACTGCAGATGCCTCAACTAGTGACATAGAGGGAGGAGAAGGAAGATGTAAAACCGTATATAGAATGTACTTACAGGATGCTTCTGACAGAATGAAGCACACACACACACACACACACACACTTGAATGCCATGTCGACAGCCCCACGCACACGGAACATTTAACATCACCAGACTTGGTGCCGACGGATTACAAAGTGCGTTTCTTAGTGTTTATACAAACCCTTAACCCCTACACTCGCACATAAATGTGCACACAGGCACACATACTAACTAAGAGCTTACCACCCATTCATAATCTTCTCAGAGACTATACATTTGGACACATCGCTCTCTCTCTCTCTCTCTCTCTTGCTCTCTCTCTCGCTCTCTCCGCACGCTGAAGTTCAGAGTGGAAAAAAATGTAACTGTGTAAATATTATGGGCTGTGTTTTTGAACAGTTGCATGGTAACACCGACCGGGCTATACACATATATTCACACATGCCCTAGAAAGTTGGCGAGTGTTTATGGTGCCCCCAGCACCCCTCCTCTCTGTCGTTCCTCTCCTCCCTCCCTCGCTTTGAGTCAATGACTCTTAAGAGCCTGCTGATGGACATGCTACATCAGAGGATGACTGTGTGAGAGAGCGGGGCTCAATGTGTGTTGGGGGTCGGACGAGGAGGATGGAGGAGGAGGATGGAGGGGTGGACTGTTGGTATCATGTGATTTTACATTCAACTCAGTGCCTGGTTGGGGAAAAAAAAAAAGATGAAGGAATTCTCAGCTGTTCATTGAACAGAAAATCAGAAGAGAAGGTATGGCACAGAGAGGAGAGCAAGAGAGAACCAGAAGAGAGGGAGATATCACTATGGTAGGTCTAGAGAGATGAAGTTACACTGCAGTGAGAGATACACGCAGGAGAAACGGAACCGCCTGGGAACAGCGGAGACGCGCAACGGAATGAGGGTGACAGAGATAGAGTGAGTAAGACAGCATGAGAGAAAGAGAGAAATGGAGGGCAGGTGAAAGTAATAAATGGCAAAACAAAGGGCAGCAGAAAGTTCATCTCTTTCTCCGTGTCTCTGTACAAGTAGGATTTATGGCAATGTCAGGATGAAGCAGGCTCGTTCAGACAGTAGCGCAGCATAATTTGACCCACAGAGACAGGAAGCAAAAGTTCTGACCCTTGGGCTGGCCATTAAAATGACAAAACTTTGTTTCTTTCTCTTCGCTTTTCAAACCAGTTGCAGAAAGTGAGGCTCTAATTGGATACGCCAAAGTCCTGGCATCAAACAAATCCGTTTACCATTTACAGACTGCCTATAATCATACTCCATTACATGAAGAGCTGATCAGTGTTCTAAAGGCCAAACTAAGGCCCCGTCCACACAAGTACGTTTTTGACGATTCCGCATAAAAACTTTATCGTTTCGGCTCCCAGAGTGGGAAAATCGTAAAATGCCGAATAGCCCGGCGTCGTCTGGACGGCAAAGCGGATTTTTTCAGAAACGATGACGTATAAGCCCCGCCTCTCTAACCTTTAACCTCTGCCGTCGCCACTAGACGAGTCATAACAACAACGATGGCGGACTACAGGCTTGTGCTCGTACTGCAGAAACACTTCAGTCTATTACAGCTGTTACAACAAAACCTTCCACTTTTATATTACTGCGATGAGGAACAAAACTTCTTGTGTTATGAGCTTGTTTTGTAAACAGAGCATGCTCCTTTACACACATGCTCCATGGCTTCTCTTCCGGGTTTAGTGTATTGTGACACCGCCACACCAGCGCCACTTACAGGCCTGGCATATGTACAACAGCATTTGGGGTCGTTTCCAGTTAATTGAAACGGCGCCGTGTTTACAGAGATTTTTTTCAAAACAACAGCGTATTGGGTGAGGCCGCGTACTTGTGTGGACGGGGCCTCAGTCTAACAATCTGTTTTTGGGGGGCTGATTCTATTAAGTTTTATAAAATCAATTGCATAGAAAGTCTATTTTCTGCATTATGTGAAATTTCAGGAATAAAAAATATTTTTTTTACCCGTCCCAATGTTTTTGTCAACTCTGTTATAAAACTGCATAAAATCCACAAAGACTTTTAATAATACACACAACACCTGCACCGAGAGAGGTCACTTCCCCTGGGGGAAATTTCAGAAAGGCAGTGAGGTGTGTTAGGTTTCATCTCTTATTAATTTGAACAAAATGTTGAGGATACGCCAACAGTAGATTAATTATTCATCAAATCTGTTATTGTGATATTGGAGTGACTCTTCCACTCATTTTCTTAAACAGTAAAATAATAGAATGCCTTTATTTTCACTGTACAAATGTACAAAGAAATTTAGTTCATCATAGGAGAGCAAAGCCACTGCACACATGTGGGCCGCCACTCTTGGGCACTTCAGCCCAAGGCCGTCCCACGTTAACTTAACTGCATATTTTTGGACTGTGGGGTAAACCAGAGCATCCGAAGGAAACCCACGCAGACATGGGGAGAACATGCAAACTCCACACAGAAAGACCCCCGCCGGCCACTGGGCTCGAACCCAGAACCTTCTTGCTGTGAGGTGACAGTGCTAACCACTACACCACCATGCCACCCCACCCAAAATCTCATCTCATCTCATTATCTCTAGCCGCTTTATCCTGTCCTACGGGGTCGCAGGCGAGCTGGAGCCTATCCCAGCTGACTACGGGCGAAAGGCGGGGTACACCCTGGACAAGTCGCCAGGT
>JAPEKM010000015.1:23854920-23864977 GCA_027575975.1 Cathorops multiradiatus
TAGTGGGATGTTTTGCAACACAGTCATAAGTGTATAGACTATATAACAGTGGACTGAGACAGCAGCCTTGAGGTGCACCAGTGTTAAGCACTATAGGGGCTGAGTATATACTGCCAACCCTGACTGTCTGAGGGCGGCCTGTTAAAAAGTTCTGGATCCACCTGCAGGTGGCGTTGCAAAGGCCCAGGTCTAGCAGTTTGGGTATAAGGAGAGAAGGTCTGATGGTATTAAAAGCACTGCTATAATCAACAAATAGCATCCTAGCATACATATCTCTACCCTCTAGGTGTTGGAGTACAGTGTGCAGTGCAAAGGATACAGCATCATCCACTGCTCTATTCGATCTGTATGCAAATTGTAATGGATCAGCGGAAACTGAGATGCTGTTGTTTATGTGTGCCTTCACAAGCTGTTCAAAACACTTCATAATCACAGAGGTCAAGGCGACCGGTCTAAAATCATTCATACAGGTAACAGTCTGTTTCTTAGGCACAGGAATTATGATTGATTTTTTAAAACAGTTCGGAACCACACATAGAGAAAGTGACCAGTTAAAAATATCAGTGAAAACAGAGGCAAGTTGAGTATAGCATGACTTTAAGACTCGTGGAGTAATACCATCGGGCCCTGCGGCCTTTCCTATTTTCACAGATTTAAAAACTTTACATGTATCAGTGACTGAGACCTGATATGTATGTCCATTGACGGCATCCCCAGTTGGAGATGATGTGTCGCTTGGTGACAGTTCGTCGTGCAACTGTATTCCGACGTACGCATCCCCAGTTGGAGATGGTCTCTGGGGCAAGGACTCAGCGTCGCATTCGAAACGAGCATAAAAAATGTTCAAGTCGTCAGGGAAGGTAGCAGTGTTTGTTGTGACGCCCCCAGGTTTGGCCTTGTAGCTGGTGACTGCTTGTAGGCCTTGCCAGACGCGCCTAGAGTCCCCCTCTGAGCAGTATCGCTCTACTTTGTCGCGGTGTTGTTTTTTAGCAGACTTGATAGCATGCCTAAGTTCATGTCGCGCATTCTTGTAACAAGCATCGTCTCCTGATTTAAAAGCCGCCAGTCTCTCACGTAGTTTCGTGCGCACCTCGCTGTTTACCCATGGTTTTTCATTAGGGTAAACGCGAAAAGTGCGAGTGGGAATACAACAATCCACACAAAACTTAATATAGTCAGTGACTGCCTCTGTATACTCATGCAAGGTAACACCATCACTAAAAACTGACCAGTCAGTAGAGTCAAAGCAACCTTGCAATGATAGCTCACCTTCAGCAGTCCAGCGCTGTACTGTCCTCACAGTGGGTTTCTCCCTCTTTAACTCCTGCTTATATACAGGGAGCAGTAGAACGGAGGAATGATCTGATTTCCCAAAATGAGGACGGGGAACAGCTTTATATGCTCCCTTGATGGTTGAGTAGCAGTGGTCGAGCGTTCGGTTGCCTCTGGTGGCACAGTTGACGTGTTGGTAGTATTTCGGTAGCACTGACTTAAGATTGCAGTGATTGAAGTCCCCGGCTATAATGGAGAGTGCTTGCGGGTGCAGCCTTTCCCACCTGTTGACAGCATCGGTGAGCTCCTCCAGAGCTGCCTTGGCGTTGGCTGCGGGGTGGATATAAACCACGGTGAGCAAGACAGATGGTATTTCCCGTGGTAAATAAAAGGGACGGCATTTGATGGTGAGATGTTCGAGGACCGGTGAGCAGGAGTGGGAGATCACTTCCGCGTTAGTACACCACGAGTTGTTCACCAGAAAGCAGACACCCCCTCCTTTCGACTTGCCAGTCGAGTCCTTGGCCCGGTCCGAGCGAAATACGGAGAAGCCATCCAAAGCTATGGCACTGTCCGGGTAGTCCGATGTTAGCCAAGTCTCTGTGAAACAGAACACACAGCAATTCCGCAGATCTCGTTGCGCACTGACTCGGCATCGTAGCTCATCCATCTTGTTGCTGATGGATTGCATGTTTGCCAGCAGCATGCTTGGTATTGGAGGCCGCGTAGGTCGGCTCCGTAGCCTCACCAGCAGTCCCCCGCGCTTCCCTCTCTTCCGCCCACATCGCCTTTGGTAACCCGTGCGCCAGGCCTCGGATGTCTTGGTGATATCCAACGGTATCATAGGTGTCATATGCAGTTTTGGAACATTTTGCCTGATGTCCAATAAAGTCTGACGATCGTAGGTGATGTAGGAGGATGTAGGCTGTACTATAAGGCTTACAAATAAAGTTAAAACTAACATTATCTGCGGCGTGAGAGAGGCTCGTAGCGTGTCGCCATACACCGGTGCCATGTTAGTTCACCGAAGTGCGAGCAACTTCCCTCATTACGTCTTGCCCTCATTACGTTGTTTGTCGATTGCCCGACCCTCACTAGTCTACTGACAACGATTCCAGTCCCTCGTTTTGGCTTGGTTTACTTTCTGAAAGCTGTCTTCCTCCACACATACATCTGTAAGTGCCTGCATTCTCACACCTCTCTGTATATGTGGAATCTTGGAGTTACTTTTGACAGCAACCTCACCTTTGAACACCATGCCAATCTAACCATCAGAACAACCTTTCTGCATTTAAAAAAAACATAGCATGTTTTTGTTCTTCATTTTCCTTTTCTGCTGCTGGAACTTTGATTCATGCTTTCATCACATCCCAATTGGATTACTGCAACAGCATCCTCTATGGTGCATCATCCAAAGTCCTCAATAAACTCCAATACATCCAGAACTCTTCTGCATGCCATTATCACATCACACCTGTTCTTCAAAAACTCAACTGGTTGCCTGTACCACAAGGGATTCAATTAAAAATTATTCTCTTCACCTACAAAGCCCTTCATAAGCAAGGCCCTCTCCTATCTCACTGATCTGCTTCACCATCATACTTCCTCCTGCACCCTCCGTTCTTCTGATACCAAACTCCTATCCATACCTCTCAGGACTAAACATCGGACTTGGGGCAACAGAGCTTTCTCCATTGCTGCCCCTTCCCTGTGGAACTCCTTCCCCAAACACATCCGTGACTGTACTAACCTGTTTAGTTTCAAATCATCTTTAAAAACTCACCTCTTCAGAACTGCATATAATCTATAATACAATATTGGACTTATATTGAATATGTTTTCCTGTATTGTTTATTTTATTGTATTAACCTGTTTTAAATTTGTAAAGCGTCTGAGTATTTAGAAAAATGCTCTATACATAAAATGTATTTTATTATTATATAATAACGACAACAAGCCCTGAAGCAACAATTCTGATGTTAGCAGCACTTTAAACATGTTTTAAGCATAAACATTTTCAAAAACATACAGACACACCTGTTGAATTCCTCTTCTTGCGGTAGCTGCCGAGAATTGCACGGGGAGATGTGGCCAGGTTTTGCAAGCTGGGGGAGGGCAATGCATCATCTGGCTTAAACTCTGGCAGCTCAGCTAAGCGCTCCTCGAAATATGTGCCTGACATCACTCTTTGGACAGAGAGACAGATTTCCATTTAAAAAATCATAAAGGGAAAAATACACTCACCATCCAATTTATTAGGTACACCCATCCATCTGCTGTTTTATGCAGTTATCTAATCAGCCAATTCCTTGACAGCAGCACAATGCATCAATTCATGCAGACACAAATCAAGAGCTTCAGTTAATGTTGATTTCAAATATCAGAATGGGAAAAAGTGTGATCTCTGTGACTTTCACTGTGGCATGAGTGTTGGTGCCAGATGGACTGGTTTGAGTATTTCAGAAACTGCTGATCTCCTGGGGTTTTCTCACACAACAGTATCTAGCATTTATACAGAATGGTGCAAAAAAACAAACAAACAAAAAACATTGAGTGAGCAACAGTTCTGTGGATGGAAACGCCTTGTTGTTGAGAGGTCAGAGGAAAATGGCCAGATTGGTTTGAGCTGCTAGGAAGGATATAGTAACTTGTATAATCACTCTTTACAACCGTGGTGAGAAGAAAAGCATCTTCTGCAATAGCAGAAGACCACATTGGGTTCCTCTCCTGCCAGCTAAGAACAGGAATCTTAGAATCAAGAACAAGTTCCTATTAAAGTGGATGTGCGTATATAAGAACTGCACAAAATAAATCAGAGTTACAGATTAACAATGGATATGGATAATGGTTATAATGGATCATTACACACACACACACACACACACACACACACACACACACGGTTGATGGTGGATCATTCTCGCCAAAGCAGCAACTCTGTATTGCACTGGCATGAGGGATTTTTAAACACTGTATACATATTGGCACTTCATAAGACAAACCTAACTTATTGAGCCAAGATGTACAATACAGTTATGGCTGATCTTTTTTCCTCCATGCATAAATAGCATTATTGATCTTGTCATCTTAGTTGTGGACTGTTCTCAACTCAGCAGTGATGCCTGTTATACTTGTACCAGAAACACAGATGTCTCCATGCCACAATCATGTCTGTATCTCTGCTGTGCTGAGAATACTCCACCAACCAAATATGATCTGTTTAGCACTGCTTTTATATCAGTATATAAGCAGTGACTCGCTGCATGTGAACAATATGTGCAACTGTATCTCCTATACGTTTATAAGTACACAGCAGGCTTGTGTGATACTGAATTTTCAAGAGGGTGTAATATTATCAGCTGAGCAGTTAGGAACTACTTGCCAGCAACAGCACCATTTTCCATGTACCTTGACAGCAAGTGAGCACACCTGTATGTGCGATGGATCAAAGTAATGCAAAATAAATAAATAAATAAATAAATAACGTCATTCTGATCCCATTCATATGTCAACTAATTCATCTGTTTTTATTGGGGAGATGAAGACTGCTCTTTTGGCATATTGTCGAGTGATGATTCATACAAGTATACTCTGACGTTAAATTGCGGGCGGTGGGTCTGGTAATAGAATTGAACATAATCTAATATAATCTGGTAATATGAAGTAAATGGCAGTGGATATCATAGCAGAGTAATATTGTGTATGGATGATAAAACTGTTATATCCCACAAGCCTAGTTCATAGTGGGATATAATGACACAAAGTTGATTTGTTACTCTGCCACTCACTTGTCCACAGAGCCAGTGGTGCTTTTGAGTGGCGGGGGGCGGGATTTATTCTTCTTGAGTGCTGGAGTGTCAGTTTGCATTGGTGGAGGAGGCAGGTCCACCTCTTTTTGTCCAGCCTGAGGAAGACAAAAAGAGATGAAATGTAAAAAGTATAGTGTGTATAGTATGTATGACAGTATCATTCAAAACCTTTTGTCAATACAATTACCACAGTTAAGTATTTATTTAAAAAAAAAAAACACAGTGGCATTTGATCCAAGTGATCTAATACACATTATAAAAGGGCATTCTGTCATATATAATCAATGCGTAATCTATAACTGAATGAAGCCTCACAACTAATATTGATTCTCGTTCATTTGATTTTAACAAACACCTGCTATTAGATTAAATGGTATTTGCTGCTTGCCTCTCTCCCATGTTCCTCCTTGTTATTAGTTAACGGGCTTTTGGGAGCTCCTTCTGTTCCCCTCTCTCTCAGTGCTTTCTCTATCCAAATAGACCCCATTCCTCCACCATCTCTCTCACTGTCATGCTCCATTCTGCTTGCCTTCTTTCCATCTTGCTCTTCCCCTTCTTGTCTTGATGAAGGATGTTCAACTTGAGCTTTGATCTTCTGTGGGCTCAGGGGCAGTTTGGGGGATCCTGCCTTACTTCCTTTGAAGGTGGAAGCATAATCAGGTAATAGACCTATTTAAAATTATTACTATGAACAATGAACTTACATGATGAACAATTATTTAAACATGTTACAAATAAGAAAATTTTTTTTAACTTAATTCAGTCAGTAACTAATCCATAAAACAGCACCAATTAATAATATTTATTGATACACTATATTCATGCAGAAGGTGGCATTTCTACCTCAGTGGGGTTGACTGCACTGTTTGGTCATTATTTGTAAACTGATAATTATTCTTTACTTTTTTTTTATTCTTTCAGCCAAAAAAAGTGCAGTTTTTGACTATTTTCTTTAGGCGGTGGCCTTAATATAGTTAACTGATATTAACTTAAATCAAGCATGCACTGATAGATTTTATTTCACATTAATGAACCCAAAACCTTCTCAATTTACACTGACAGAAATTGATGGCACAGTGTCACAGGATGATTAATCATGTAAAATGGGAAGAAGGGAACGGGGCTTCTGGGGGGAGTCACTTTAATTTGAATCAGAGAGTACAAAACATCTTTACAGCTGTTGATCATTCAGAGATTTCGAGATCCATGTCAAGTGGCTCATCTGCTGTTTTAATTGTGGGGGAAAAAGACCTCTTTTTCACATTTATAAGTTTTTAATCATAGCAGCATACTTTGATATTAAAATGCAGAGGTTCTTAAAAAGTGCATAAAGGTTGGCTAGTCTGCTTCAATATTTGTTTTATAAAAGCCATGATTTAAGGAGGTGAGAATTTAAGAAAAATGGGTTTATTTTAACTGCACAAGCAGACAGTGAACTAAATGAACTGCAGACAATTTATGTAATATGGATTGCTTTGAGAATTAAAGGCATAACCATTTACATTTTTAAAACTTTGAAAGTATGCTGAAAAGTGCCATTTTCTGTGGCACTGAAGCTTTTCATGTTACTTCCCATTACGATTTCATGGTGAGTCATGTAACTAGCAGTGAGTCAGTAATAAGAGACATTCAACAAGTATACTCCAAACCCGTGAAATAGAATTACCCAAACACTTTTATGAGATGTGTCAGAGTGTACACCTGCATATTAATGTATTTAAGGTTTACCTGAATGCAGGTGTGGGGTTGGACTAACAAGCCGTCCTAATTCTTCCATCTGGCTTGATGTGTTTGATAACACTGCTTCTCTGTGTGTATCTGCATCTGGCCTTTTAAGACTTTCCATCTTCAAAGTGACTTGAGACAGTGAGTCTGTGTAGGTGTGAGAATGGAAGTGCACGTCTGATGCTACAGATGTCTTCATATGAGGTGATGATGGGGATGTCAGCACTGGCAGAGGATTAGTCACGTTTTGAGATGTGGTTGTCATGGAAACCACTCCTGTCGCCAGGGTGACACTTGGGCCAGGGTAAAGAGCAGTCACTAGCTGTCGACTTGATTCTGAGGCTGAGGACTGGGGCAAACAGCTAGGAGATGGAACCTGAGCCAAGAGTGGAGGCTGGCCTAAGAGACACATTAAGTGATAAGGACTCCTTTATATTTGTCTATCAGTTTGGACAGCTTCATGACTCACAAAACTTTCCCACAAAAGTGTTGGATATTATTCAAAGTTAGGACTCAATTCATGTTAATCCATCTTAAAATACAGCTTCGAGACATCACATCTGTCGAAAGTCATTAAATTAAATAGAAAAACACTGATATGGCATTTTATATGTAATATTGTATTCTACATACCATATATACATATATAAGGGCTGTAACAATTACTTTAAAAATCAATAAAATTTAAAAAATTAAAATGTCAGTAAACCCAATGAAACCCAACAAATTATAAACATGGACTCCCTGAACTACAAACTCCCATAACACACAGCGCCCTCTGTCGCCCGCCTACTGAATCACAGCTGACTGTCATTTCCTCATTTACCTGTCCGTCCACAAAAGCTCTCTTCACACACACCTTCGTGAAGTATCGTTCTGTTCACAGCACATATCAAGCCTTATATTTCTCAACTACCTATTCTGATTCTGACCCTCACTACTTTCTTCTCGGTTCTTGTTCTTGCTTTTGCCTACTCTATGTTGTTTGTTGATTGCCCAACCCTTGCGAGTTTACTGTTTCCAATTTTCACCCTTTGACTTGGCTTTGATGACCTTCTGCATTCTGCCTTCCTCTGCGCTTACATCCATAAGTGCCTGCATCCTCACAGGATACTTCGCTGTCATGGATGTAGCGGAGGATTCCAAACAAACTGCTTTAAACGCACTGGGGCGTTTACTAGGTGAACATCAGCAGATGCTCGCCGATCTCAACACCAGGATGGCTCAGCTTGCAACAGTGATACCGCAGGCTCTCTTAGTACACCCCGACTCTCAGCCCAATCTGCCATTCCAATTTCCCACTCCAGAGAAGTTCACTGGAGATGTCTGTGCTTGTAAAGGTTTTCTGTTACACTGTTCCTTATAGTTCGCCTCTATGCCCAGACTTTCTGATGAGCACAAAATCAATAAATTCTTGTCTCTTCTCACCGGTAAAGCACTCCGCTGGGCAACTGCAATCTGGAAAAAAGGTGGTGAACAAACAAAGAATTATGAGCATTTCCTCTTGCTATTCAAGAGGGTCTTTGATCACGAATCCAAAGGGATAGAGATGGGAGAAGGCCTGCTCACCAGTTTCCAGGGCAATCGCAGTATAGCCGAATACGCCCTGGATTTCTGGACACTAGCTGCCACCAGTGAATGTAACCACCCCACCCTGGAGGCAGTCCTTCATCAGGGTCTCCATCCGGAGATCCTTAGTGAACTGGCTTGCAAAGATGAGAACCTTTCTCTCAATTCCCTCGCCGATCTAGCCATTCACCTTGACCAGCTGCTTAAGCACTGTTCCTCCATTCAGGACTGTGCCAGGACTGCCCTGCCGTTGGACGACACTGCACCAATGGAAGTATCCCGCACTTGAGTGACTTGAGCTGAGGGAGCTAGACGACGCAAGGTTTCCACTGCAGGAGCTCCAAACATAACATCTGGAACTGTCCAGTCCGACCAGCCCATGAGAACCCCACCAGACAACCCATATCCTCTACCAGCCTGGTGAGAATGCTCTCCTCCAAGTCTTTCCAGTTGCCAGTAATACTGAAAGTTGCGTCCTCAATTCACACCCTATCCATGTTTATAGATTCAGGAGCAGAGGCGAACTTCATCAATCAAGCCATCGTACAAGAGCTCGACCTTCCCAGCACAGTCCATTTAGCATCCGAGCCATCGATGGAGGGCCAATAGGTGACAGGCAGGTCAGTTTATGCACCCAGCCATTACAGATCCAGGTGGGTGCACTACATAGGGAGTTAATCTCCCTCAACCATGAATCACAACATTATCCTCAGGTACCCCTGATAGATAGATAGATAGATAGATAGATAGATAGATAGATAGATAGATAGATAGATAGATAGATAGATAGAGTGGGGCAAAAAAGTATTTAGTCAGCCACCAATTGTACAAGTTCTCCCACTTAAAAAGATGAGAGACCTGTAATTTTCTGTCCAAAGGGGGTGTTGACTGACCCTTGCTGCATTTTTGGACC
Organism: Cathorops multiradiatus; assembly: GCA_027575975.1. Classification (NCBI taxonomy): domain Eukaryota; kingdom Metazoa; phylum Chordata; class Actinopteri; order Siluriformes; family Ariidae; genus Cathorops; species Cathorops multiradiatus. Next base: position 23,864,209 of record JAPEKM010000015.1, read on the forward strand.
GATCATCACGAAATTTGGCAGACATGATCTCCAGACTATGCCTTAGAAATGCTATTGGTTTCGCTCCAAAACGTCACAGCGTTCGCCCATGGCAGGTGATCCAATTCGATGGCGGTGCCACCGGACAGGAAGTGAGCTCATATCTCGAAAACGCTCTGACGTATCCACTCCAGATTTAGTGACTTGACTTGGGACGCTGTCCCAAAGACCCTCATCAAATGTGGTGTCCTTTGGCCACTAGGGGGCCCCACAATGAGCAAAAAAGCGCTTCCGGTCATATCTCTTTACGGTTTTACATGAGCCGAGGAAGGGTGCCGCTAGTTGTTACGCCCCCAAGTGGCCTGCTTACACCATGTTTGCTGAGGCTCCATCGGACGGCGTCCAAGCACACTGCATCTGTCTCGCAATTTCCTGCAGGGGAATTGTCTAGTTTTCATCATAGGGACACTTCAACTATGAGAGACAGAATGGGGGGGGGTCGTCCAGGAAATCATATTGTAGGAATTTTAATTAATTAATTGGTATATTCCTCGGTAAAATAAGTATTTGGTCACCTACAAAAAAGCAAGATTTCTGGCTCTCACATGCTTGTAACAACTTCTTTAAGAGGCTCCTCTGTCCTCCCCTCGTTATCTGTATTAATGACACCTGTTTGAACTCGTTATCAGTATAAAAGGCACCTGTCCACAACTTCAAACAGTCACACTCCAAACTCCACTATGGCCAAGACCAAAGAGCTGTCAAAGGACACCAGAAACAAAATTGTAGA
>JAPEKM010000015.1:25029605-25040023 GCA_027575975.1 Cathorops multiradiatus
GGGGAGAACATGCAAACTCCGCACAGAAAGGCCCTTGCCGGCCACAGGGCTCGAACCCAGACCTTCTTGCTGTGAGGCGACAGTGCTAACCACTACACCACCATGCCGCCCATTATCTGAAATAATAAATAAATAAAATGTCTTAAATGCTTTAGATTGCTGCACTGCCTTCATCACAGAAGCTTTCATCAAATTGCAGATTTCGCAAAAGTCAATTGAAGGTGGCTTCAGGACACGATGATGAGTAAAAAGCATCATTAATGTAGCCAGAGTTGCAATAATGACTAGACCCAGGAGTTGCAGTCCATCTTGCTAGAGCGTACTCGATGTACTAATTGGTTTCACTATTGCTCATGTACTGATTAATATTTAATCTTCATAAAATTTCTCATTTATGTTGTCCTTATGCTTACACTTATCGGTCTGGCCAGTGGAGGTCATTAAATACAGTACGTAATTTTTGCTTCTCACCCCCTGCTTTTATCTGTCTCAGAATTCTTATGTATACACCAGACCATTTTTTTTTCCGTGTCGGACTAATTGTGACTAGACCTGAAATGTTCCTCTTTTCATAAGAAAGACTCACATAAGCAGTGAAAAATGGGTGGAAAAAGTAGTTATGAAATCCTTTTTCTTTCGTCTTGGAATGTGAATATTAAAACTATGGGGGCGAGCCGTAGCCCTGGAGAATGTGCATAATGTGCTCATTACATTGGCAAGTCAGCGAAGCATGAATGCCATCATCGCCTGTGCCTTTTTCTCACTCTTCAACCGGATCTGACATATGAAGAACTTCAACAGCTGCTGTTGTGAGGGAAGCCGAGAACAGTTCAAAAAGTTACGAGCCATGTTTCATGGATTGGAAGTAGATATTGCCAACATCACACAAGTAGCCACATTTAGAATAAGAGAGAAAGGGAGTAGTAGAGAGCTCGCTTCAACCGGGAGGTTTACTTTTTATAGCAAGCAGGCCCTCATTAATCTGAGCTTCCAGCTCTGCACCTATGGGATACAGAGTGTCCGATATGTCTTGTACACTTTTCTGGCCACAACTTTCAGAATCCTGTATTTCTGTGTAAATATGCTTTAACAACCCAAATTTTTTATTTTTATTTCATTCATTTATTTATTTTTTGGAGTAAGATGCAGCCGCTGGAATTAAAGTTCTCAGAATCCTGCTTTTAAATCAGTATTAAACAGTTTTGAATGAATGAAGCCTTTGTCACGTAGTCACAAGTACTAGTGAAATTAGCTGTCAACCCGTCCGTACATATACATACATACAATTGACACAGAGGGAATAGATAGGACAGGAAGACAGGGATGAAAAATACAGAGTAACATGAGGGAAGGGGAGGAGAAAAAAAGCAACCCCCATACTATGCTCCTATGGGGAGTACAGTGTGGGAACGTAAAAAAAAAATGCCTCAGCACATAAGTACAATATAACACAATACAACACGAAAACTTGAGACTCAAGGGGAAGGGGGTGAGAGAGGGGGCGATCATGGGAGGGGGTAAGGGGGAGGGGGGAGGGGCACAGGTATAGGTAACCCAGCGCAACCAAGCAGTCTGGTCCTGCACCCGACAACGGCGCTTACCCACTTGTCACACTGGGGGGTAAAAACAACGACCATGGAAAGTGGGGGAAGGAATACGAGAGATTCTAACAGCAGTGTTCTCCAGGGGAATTGTTGTCCCAGCAATGGCCTTGGACAAGGCCAGTGCTGGCTGAGGGAGCCGAAAGTAGATAAGATTAGAATTGTTTGGTCTTGGCGAGCAGACGCATCCTTTTTACATGACTACTCTGTGTGTCCATTCTGGTCTCCAAATAAATCCAGTTTCCATTACAAAGCTGAAAGCTTCTCCAGGATGTTATCCATGTTGTGGTTCAGGTTCTGAATAACCATAGTCTGAGTGCCGACAGCTCTGCCCACTGCTTCAATCATGTCGGGCAGCTTTATGGGGCTTTGAACAGCTGTTACCATTTTCTGATTTCCTCGATAAACCAGGGCAATGCCTAATCCAATCAGCAAAAGTCCTGTAATCATGGTTCTGAATAGGTAGATGTCTTCAATGTCCTCCACAGAAAGAACCGCCAGGCACATGACCCGCCATCACTCCCACACATCCATCATGTAGCCAGCTGCGAACGTTCTGGCAGGACAGGCTGATTCCCCTGAACCCAGGCTTCTCGTCAAGAAGATTGTGTAAATTGCGTGAAGAGACCAGTTTATCAATTCCATGGTTTTTAGTTTGGACAGCGGTGTGGAGAGAGTCTCTCAAAAGTATAGACACTAGACAGACAAGACAGCAGAAGCAGGGAAGATAATGGAATGGAGAGGCAGAGAAAATGTGACCGCCTTCCGTGAGAGCACGGAGAAGAGAGCTCCATTGAAGAATGGAGAAAGGCCTCCCATTGGTGAAGTTTGAACCTGGAACTTTCTTGCTTTGAGGTGACAGTGCTAACCACTGCACCACCGTGCATAAAATATTTAATTGTATTTTAATTATGTTGGACAAAGTGCATTTAATCCCTAATCAGTGATCTAATATTTATAGTCCTAATTTCAAATCTAGTTTTATGTGAACTTGATTAAGAAACATTTTGAGATTTTTATATCTGTTCCATGAACAGACACAGTCTCAATGGAGTGAAACCTGAGTGATGCCTCATTGCAACCCAGACATAGTCTCAATCAAGTGAAACTTGGGTGACGCCTCAAGGCAGCTAACGGATAGTCATTTCTTTTGGTGCTTGGCCCTGGTAATAGATTGACAGAAAAAAGATCTTCTTCCTCTTCTGGCTGCTCCCATTAAGGGTCGACACAGCAGATCATCTTTACCAATTTATGATCTGCATATTTGATTTGGCATCGCATTTTTACACCAGATGCCCTTATTGACACAACCCTCTCCAATCTATCCAGGCTTGGGACCAGCACTAACTATGCACTGGCTTGTGCAACCCGAGTGGCTGAGTATTTTACTGGCTGCAGACCTAATCTGCAGGTCTTTGAACCATTTTTTTTAAACATGACATTTAAAAAAAATATTGTCTTTGAACAATACTACAAAATATCTTTCACAGATTGGCAGTGATTAACTATTCTAAATCTACATCTAGATTTTATAAAGCTGCTTTGTGACAATATATCCATTGTTAAAAGCATCAGGTAAATAAACGAGTTGAACTGAAGTAGGCCTGTCATAAAACTATGAGCTATATTACAAGAAATGAGGAATACACTATAACTTAAATTGCCATGCCACATTTGGAAGGGGCCAGAACATACTACATCATTAGACATCAACATAGCTAATTTAGACACCTCTACAGTGTTACTCTTAGTTATCTCTGACTAATGAAGGCATACAGTGCTGGAAAAAATTAAGATTCCACTGCAAAATTATCAGTTTCTCTGGTTTTACTATTTATAGGTATGCATTTGAGGAATATGAAAATTTTTTTGTTTTATTCCATAAACTACTGACAACATTTCCCCCAAATTCCACATAAAATATTGTCACTTAGAGCATTTAATTGAAGAAAATGACAACTGGTCAAAATAACAAAAAAGATGAAGTGTTTACAGATCTTCAATAATGCATAGAAATCAAAATCATATTCAATTTTAAACAACACAATACTAATGTGAAGTTAAGATGAGTTCAGAAATCAATATTTGGTGGAATAACTAATATTTAATTACAGCTTTCATGTGTCTTGGTATGCTCTCCACCAGTCTTTCATGTTGCTCTTGGGTGACTTTATTACAGCTTTCATGTGTCTTGGTATGCTCTCCACCAGTCTTTCATGTTGCTCTTTGGTGACTTTATGCCACTCCTGGAGTAAAAATTAAATCAGCTCAGCTTTGTTTGATGGCTTGTGACTATCCATCTTCCTCTTGATCACATTTCAGAGGTTTTCAATGGTGTTTGAGTCTGGACATTGGGCTGGCCATGACAGGGTCTTGATCTTGTGGTCCTCTATCCACACCTTAATTGACTTGGCTGTGTGGCATGGAGCATTGTCCTGCTGGGAAAACCCAATTCTCATAGTTAGGGAACATTGTGAGAGCAGAAGGAAGCAAGTTTTCTTCCAGGATAACCTTGTACATGGCTTGATTAATGTGTTCTTCACAAACAAAAATCTTCCCCATTCCATCCTTGCTAAAGCACCCCCAGATCATCACTGATTCTCCACCAAATTTCACAATGGGTCTGAGCCACTGTGGTTTATAAGCCTCTCCAGATCTCAGTTTTACCATTAGATGACCAGTTGATGGGAAAAGCTGAAAATTGGACTCATCAGAAAAAATGACCTTCAGCCAGTTCTCTATGGTCCAATCTTTATGGTCTTTAGCAAACCTCAGCCTGGCTCTTATTTGCTTCTCATTGATGAAGGGCTTTTTTTGTAGCTTTGCATGACTTCACCCTTACCCAGAGGAGCCTGTTTCAAACCGTCCTTGGCATGCAATTAATCCCAGCTGCCATTTTCCATTCTTTTTGTAGGTTACTTAATGTCATCCTATGGTTATTGAGTGACGTTTGAAGGAGTTGATGATCATTTCAGTCAGTGGAGAGTTGTTTTCACCCTCTGCCAGTCTATAACTTTGTTGTCCCCATTGTCTGTTGCTTGACATTGTTTTTATGGACTGCTGTCTTTCAAATTTTGAGGATGGAAGCAATCTGATGCTCACTGTAAAAATGCAAATAGATAGGTAGATCAGACATAGAGGCAGGCAGGTAAAGCTCTCTGACAGTAAAGCCAGAGTTGATCCTTTCTTTTACCCACTCAAAACTTTTCTTTTTAACTCTTTTGGCATGATGAATAGATATTTTATATTCCAATTAAATTAAGAGGTAGTACTAGCATTGTTTCTGCCATCCAAACTGGTCCTATTGAAAGAGGATAGTGATGATCACAGCAGTGTTTTTTTTTTATATACTTTTCCTTCTTAAAGAAGATTTGGTACAGGTGATCACCGAATCAATACCTCATTAAGTAAAATGAGGTGTGCTTGTGTTGGAATTCCAACACAGGCACTGGAATTCCAACACAGGCACTGGAATGAAATGGCTGCCATACATAGAGATGCTGATTTATGTAACCCCTTTGGACACAAGGGAAAATGTTATGGAACTACATGCTATGGAACTTCATGCGTACAATTGTACACATTATGTCTGAAGGGGTTATGAAAAAAATTGAAGTGGTCTCTTTTTTTTTTCAGGGCTGTATATTGACATATGAGTCTTAGAAAACCCATGCTTAGTGAATACTCTGAGATTACCTGCAATGTACAGTACTTTGAATCCCAGTATACAGCTAACTATAGTGTCTGTGTGTGGTGTCCATATAACCGGATAACTTTCAACAGGTTTCTCAGCAGGTGCTTCACTGAATGGAGCAAACCTTTTGGACATGATATCTGGAGAGGAATGCTGCACCTTTGGCTTTTGGCTTTAGTTTTGGGATTAGTCTGCCCAGTTTTCTATCCATTTGCCCAGGTCTGTTGCTGGAGTAGTTTGGCTAAGGCACTCAGAATGTCCTGTACTAAATCTATACATCTCTCACTATCACTCGTCCTCTCTAATGGCTGAATGCACACCTCTAATGCTACAATCATACAAAACTGTCTGACTGAATATTAGTTTACACTTGTGCAAACAAATACAATTACTCTAAATGTCAGAAAGAATAGCTAATTTTCTTGCATTTAGTGCTTATTCAACACTGAAAAGAGTAAAGGTTAGTCATGCCGAAATAGGTGGGATTGAAAAAAAGTTTGGCAATGTCAAAAAGGAAGAAAAATACTGCAGTGAAAAAAGAAACTTCAGAAAATTTCAATAGTAGGGCACAAATGGAAAATGAAAAGAATCCATTTTGAAATGGATTTAAAAAAATTTTTTGACATATTGGTGGCATGGTGGTTGGTACTGTCATCTCACAGCAAGAAGTTTCTGGGTTCTAACCTTATAGCAGACTGGGGTCTTTCTGTGTATAGTTTGTATATCGTATCTGTGCCTGCATGGATTTCTTCTGGGTGTTCCAGTTTCCTCCCACAGTCCAAAGATATGCAGGTTAGGTCTGACTACGTTAAATCGCCCATAGGTGTGAATGTGAGTGTGAAATGGGTGTTTGTCTCTGTGTTAGTCTTGTGAAAGATTGGTGACTTGCCCAGGGTGAACCCCACCTCTCTCCTGAAGTCAGATGGGATTGGCTCCAGCTTCCCTTGCAACCCTGATGAATAGGCAGGATAGTTAATGGATGAATGAATGAATGAATGAATATTTGACACATTACTGTTGAGAAGATGTTAAATTTTTTAAGCTCAGAAGTATATTTAAAAAATCCATACTATTTGCTTTTGCTTCATTGGATTTAACCAGACTCTAAAGTTCCACATAGCAGCACAGCCAGTTTTTATGTTTGTGGCATATCTGATTTTCTCAGAAGTCTTTCTTAAGAAAAGTGCACAGTTTAATGAACATAAGCTTGACTGCATCTGTTTTTAACTCTGCTCACCTCTTCCCTCTTACTTCTGGTCTTGGCAGATTATTTCCCATGATGAAACACACTTTTGTAGGACTCTCATGGATTTGGACTTTGATCCAATTCCTTGTCATAATGGTAGATCAGCACTTCTGCAAGGTTTGTCTCAGTGTGACAGGAAGTCAATGGCTCAATGAAGCCACAGTCCTTCTCATTAGTGCACCTTCAACTACACTCAGCCCTTGTATGCAGTCAGTGTCAGAGCGCTGAATAACCGCATGTGTCCCATTTTTCCTGATTCACAACTTATTTAGAATATTGATTTTCAGAAATGGTACTGTACAGTGCTGGACAATGCACTCCTTCTTTAATTCAAATTCTGTTTATATTGGTACACTGAAGGATAAAATGCCCCATTTATCCACTGCTTTGTGATTTTTCAAGCATAATGTGCATATAGAAACATATGACAACCAGCATAAGCCACAGCTGATGCAGTGACTGACTCATATGGTTATACGATATTCAAAAGCTCTCTCTCATCTTGTAAAGGGTATTTTTGTGGTCCTGCGCTAGGCTGGCTAACAGCCAGCATCAGTCATCACTCCCGAGTCCAGTATTCCTTTCTTTTCCCTCCAGGCCTCTGAAGAATTATAACATCTCATCCTGTGCAGCTGCAGTGAAGTCCTAGTTAATATTCCCTCTCTCATCAATATTGTTGTATCCCTTTTTATATCTTTTGTTTATTTATCTGCATCATTAATGGCCTTACTTGACTGTTTTGTCTAATCCTATAGAGGTTTTTATTACTATTATTAATTTTTGGCAATTGAACAATTGGCAATTTTTGCCAATTGTACTAAGCAGAATGGAATGAAATATTTGACTGTTTGTCTTATGTGATTGTAGTAAAAATAATTGAGGATGAACCTTTATCTTCCCATGATCCTCTCTGCCATGCAGTGAATTGTCGTTTTCGATACTAGCGATATTCCAAAAACAATCTGCAAAAATGCGACAGCATCCGAGGCCATGGATCTTAAATTGCAATGTGAAATTGAAGATATTTGTCAAAGTATCTATATTTTTAATTCATTCAACTGATCCATTCCATCTTCATATCGTTATTCTGTTGTAATGGACCTGAACCGGCCTTTGGACCAAGCCCTTTGTGGAAGTAATAACATAATTTCTAAATCAATAAAGTCCATCCATCCATTATCTGTAGCAGCTTATCTTGTCCTACAGGGTTGCAGGCAAGCTGGAGCCTATCCTAGCTGACTATGGGCGAGAGGCGGGGTACACCCTGGACGAGTTGCCAGGTCATCGCAGGGCTAACACATAGACATAGGCAACCATTCATGCTCACATTCACACCTATGGTCAATTTAGAGCCACCAATTAGCCTAACCTGCATGCCTTTGGACTGTGGGGGAAACTGGAGCAAACCCACACGGGCACAACATGCAAACTCCACACAGAAAGGCCCTCGCCAGCCCCTGGGCTCAAACCCAGGACCTTCTTGCTGTGAGGCGACAGTACTAACCACTACACCACCATGCCACCCAATCAATAAAGTCATTTTAAATCAATATTTTGGGTCAAATTATTGATTTCTTTTGTAAGTAGCCAAGTAATAAGCAGGATAGTGTACAGTGAGGTGGTCATGATCTCAAATAAACACATTCAGGGTGATTCAAGATCCTGTTTCACCCTGTTGGAGTTTATTTTGCAATAATGATCAGTTTGCTGTGTATTATACCTTACCTAGGAGAAAAGTATGTTATCCATCCATCCATCCATCCATCCATCCATCCATCCATCCATCCATCTGTCTTTAAGAAGAACATTTTTTTGATTGGGAAGTTAATGTTTTGAATTCTAAAATGTTTTTTTATTGACACAACAGTGCAATAATTATAAAATAAACATCTAAGACAAAATGAGTACTAAAAAAGCTAGACTTTTGCATAGTACTACACAATATGGCCAAAAGTATGTGGATACCTGACATCCATGACATGATGTGGATACCATGACACCAATGCCACAAAATTGGAAGTACATGATTGTATAGAAAGTCTTTATATGCTGTAGCATTACAATTTCCCTTCACTGGAACTAAGAATCCCAAACCTGTTCCAGCATGACAATGACCCTGTGCACAAAGCGAGCTCCATAAAGAAATGGTGTGCCGGTGTTGAAGTAGATTCGAGTGTCTTGCACAGAGCCCTGACCTCAACCCTACTTAATACCTTTGAAATGTCAGCTGTGTATCAGACCTCCTCACCAAACATCAGTACCTTACCTCACTAATGCTCTTGTGGCTGAATGAACACAAATGACCACGGCCACACCCCAAAATCTAGTAGAAATCCTTCTCAGAAGAGTGGCGTTTATTATAACAGCAAATGAAGACAAAATGTATGTTAATGGCCATGGTTTTTGAACAGTCATGTGTCCACATACTTTTGGCCATATAGTGTAATTTTATAGTTTAGAATTGTGATGCATAAGCAACTGTCCTATATTTGAATGTATAATTTAATAATTTGAATTATTAAAATATAAGCTGTTTTCAAGGGGACCATTAAAAAAAGCCTTATTAATTCTTACTTGGGATGTTTACAAAAAAATCAGCCAACTTTGGGCAACTTTGTGGAGTTTCCAGATGGTGGTATTTGTTTGCTGGCAATATTTGATGATTCAAGCAAGTAAAAGTCCTAAATCTTTTATTACAGCTCAATGAGTGTAGCTGTGAGTCACTGTATGGGTAGAACTTGCTACACAGGAGCCCAATACTGCAGACTAGTGCAAATTAAAATACATGAATATACTTCATCATTTAAAAAGAATAATAAATCAGAATCAGAAAAACTTTATTTATCCCCGAAGGGCAATTAGAAATCTGACATATGAGTATCCTGTTCCAGGCAAATATATGTGTGTCTTACTATTTCAATCAATCAATTAACAAAAGTAGGATTTCTGTGCATTATGTCCTTATAGTATTTCTCCTGCAAATTCCTCATTTGCAGGATGTTTTATCACTATCTAAAATTCCTAGTACTGTCTTGAAATGTAATTCTGTATTGTTCTTTCTATCTGATTATATAAGTGCCCTAATCATCACTGCAGGATTGTTAGATTTCATTCACTGTTGTATTTGTCATGTTGGGATTCAGACAGAAGTTGATTAAATGAAATGGTTCATTTCCTCTGCTGTTTTCATGAAACTGGAAGAAGAAGAAGAAGTTATTGTAATGCTGAAAATGCCTTCTATAATCACTTTTAAAGATAAGTACTGCAGATTTCCTAAAGTGCGTATACGCAATCCGACTCCATCAAAAATAAATCTGATTTAACCAATCTTTCCTAGGTTAGTCACCTTGTCAAGGGCCAGTCATGGCTTTAGATCAAACTTGATTAGTATCTAACCTGTGCTCAAAAAAGTCTAAGGACAGTTTCAAGTTTGCACTGATCGCATATAGTAGGACTACTGTCTAAAAATATCCTTGTCAAGTGTGTAAGTGGTGGAGTGGACCCTGGAGCCTGTGGTTGGTCTTTTCCCAGCAGCAGCGTTTGAGAAGAACCTATGCTGGAGCCAGGTTGTAGCTTCTTTTCCCCCCCTCTCTGTATTGGCACTTGAGCCCACTGTGCATAGTCCTTACCTCCTTGTGTCTCCTTATTTCCCCTTATTCACTTTCAGTCACTCTTGTTAGGCCTCTACTATAGGACGCAGCTGCCACAATTGGTGATTATGGACTTTCACTTTGGTCAAAATATTTTTTTTTTCATATAACTTTTCTAATTGTATCAGGAATCTCATCTCATTATCTCTTGCCGCTTTATCCTTCTACAGGGTCGCAGGCAAGCTGGAGCCTATCCCAGCTGACTACGGGCGAAAGGCGGGGTACAC
>JAPEKM010000015.1:25242329-25252556 GCA_027575975.1 Cathorops multiradiatus
TGACTGATCCATCGACAATTACATAAAATCTCAGAACCGTGTCATTAAAAATGCAAAAGTTCTTGTAAAATGAAATCGCTCGGGGTCCATTGGACCCCAAAAGTCCTGAATAGGGTTAAGTATTTCAAGGACTTCACCTTTAGCTGATTTCTTGAGTTCACGCGTACATGGATGTTGCCACAATAATGCGTGTAATACAAGTCATGATGTCAAAAAAAAAAGTCCCTTTTCTTTTGACAGGAATGCCAGTCGTAGATTGGGTCAGATATGTCTGTTTAGATTCCCCACTTTTTTTGCCTGTAGTTCCAGCAGCCCACAGAGCAGTACCCTCCCCTTCGCTTTGGCACCGTCCCAAATGGTAGCACAGAAGAGAACATTCGCAGCAACTACCCGAACATGCACCAATTTATGGTGCGCAACAACCAGAGAGGAGTCGAAGAGGCCATTGACAACCTCAAGACTGGGTGAGTGGATGATATCTTTTGACAAAGATCATGAACTACTATGGTCTTATACAATAAACCTTCACTCCCATACTAAGCTACATTATTTGTTCCTATTTCCAGTGGTTAATTCTGTAGATTTTATTAATACTGCTTACATTGGTCTGGGTTTAAGGATATGGATACAAAAGCTGTGTTAATGTGTTCTAGACAAAAATAATGGATATCAATTGTCTTTAGCGCAGCTCTAGAAACCATTAAGAGTTCCTTTTAATGTAGCAGGAAAGACAGATGTGGGTTACAGCATGGATCACAGCATAAGCATTAATTATTTTGTCAGCTGTCGGATCCTGTCTATCTCAGAGTGGGTGTGAAAGCAGACTTCCATCCTTTGTGTGAAGGCACCGGAAACACCATAATTACACTGAAATTGCTGCTTTCTCCAAAGACATTTTCCAAACAACTAAGCTTTTTGGTTTTATTTGAAGCAGTATTTGCTCTCTTAGCAAATTTGGGATTTAATGAAGAAGAGTTCTCCTATAGATCTCTATAACTTAAATTTGTTCAGTCATATAAGAGGTAAGGGTAATTATTTAGACAGTGCTGATTTTTGAATTAACATGAGATTTCTTAGGAAAGTTATTTTATGAAATAGTTGTTAGAATGCAGGTACTTACAGATGTACGAGAGTGGGTGCAGACTGATGGTCAAAGCCAAGATGAGAGACTAGAATCAGAGTCGATAAACAAGCTGGGGTCGGGCGATCGGTGAATAACACAACGAAAATAAGACAAAGAGTGAAAACGTGAGAGAGAGAAAGCAAAAGGGTCAGAAATACAAGAAGCAGTCAGAAGAAACAAGGCTTGTTTTGTACTGAGCAGGCAGAACAATACTTCACACTAGAGTATTTGTTTGGGGAGCTTAAATAGAGGGACAGGTGATTAAGGAAATGAGAAACAGCTGAGTTTCAGTAGGCTGGAGACAGAGGGTGCTGTGTGTCTTTGGAGCTGTAGTTCAGAGCGTCTGTGTTTGTAGTTTGTTCTTTCTCAGCAGGTTTACTGACCAAACCCCCCTGAGGATCTACCTTCAGAAGCTACATTCTTTCTTGGATGACCCCTACCTCTGGATGCTGCTTTGTTGAGATATTGGGCATAAAACTTCTGTTTCAGAAGTGGGTCAAGAATGTCCCTGGACTTGACCCAACTTTGTTCCTCAGGTCCATATCCTTTCCAATCTACCAGGTACTCTACTTGGCCTCCTCTTCGTCTTGAGTCAAGGATCTTATTTACCTGGTAGATGGGCTCTCCCTCTAGATTGAGTGTAAGGTGTTCCTGGACTGGTGTGTTGCTGGCAAGGGGCACCGGAATAGCAAGTTTCAGATATGATACATGGAATGTAGGAGATACTTGGCTGTGAGGGGAGAGTTCAAGATGGTATGACACTTTGTTAAAGTGGCGCAAAACCTTAAATGGCCCGATGTAGCATGGCTGGAGTTTTCTACAGGTGTTGTGTTCTCTCAGATTCTTCGTGGCCACCCATACTCTGTTGCTAGGGAAAATGTTTGGAGTCTCTCCTCTATGCTTATCTGCATATTCTTTGTACTTGGCGCAGACTGATTCTAGACACTGATGGACCTCCTCCCAGATGGTTTGACTGCATCTGAACCAGTCATCAATGGCTTGTACCTGGCTGGGTATGTCGTCCCAGGGAAACAAGGGTGGTTAGTATCCGAGTATGCATTGAAACGGTGTTAGTTGGGTAGCTGACTGTTTAAGCGAGTTTTGTGCATACTCGGCCAAGGGAAGGAAGCACACCCAGTCCCCCTGGTTACGTATGGAGTAGATCCTCAAGAAACACCCGATCTCCTGATTTTCTCTCTCTACTTGGCCGTTTAGCTGGGGGTGATAGCTAGATGTGAGACTTATGGATACTCCCAACCTCTCCATGAAGCTTGTCCAAAAATGTGAAATTAATTGGGATCCCTGGTCATTAACCATATACTCAAGGATGCCATAGTACCTGAAGACTTGTTGAAATAACAGCTCTGTGGTCTGAGTGGCTTTGGGGATGACACGCAACAGGATGAGTTTCAATGCCTTTGAAAATCAGTCAATGGTTACCATTATAGTGGTGTTGCCTTGAGAGGGAGGGAGATCCATGTTAAAGTCAATTGCTAGGTGTGACCAGGGCCTTAGAGGAATCAGTAGAGGGTGTAACTTGCCAATGGGGGAGGGGGGGATCGGCACCTGTGCTTTTGCACATTTGGAACATGAAGCGACGAACTGGTTGATTTCTGTGAGCATGTTCTCCCACCAATACTTGTTCCTTAACATTTGGTATGTGTGTTGACTGCCCAGATGTCCAGTGGAGGGAGATGCATGCACCCAGGTGATGAGTCTGCTGCAAAGATGCTTGGGTACATAGAGAAGACCAGGTGGGAGATGAATGGGATGGGTTTGGGGTTGTGACTTGCTTATTTACTTGTCCAGTTCCCAGGTAATGGATTGTACAAAACACTGTGGTGGGAGGATGGGATGAGAAACTGAGTCTTGGTGGGATGGACTGGAAGCTCTGGATAGAGCGTCTGCTTTGGTATTCTTGGAACCTAGATGGAATGAAATTGTGAAGTCAAATTGGGTGAAGAATAATGCCCACCTAGCCTGATGTGGATTTAACCTTTTGGCTTTCTTGAGATATTCTAGGTTCTTGTGATCTGTGAGAATTACGAAGGGGTGAGTAGCTCCCTCTAACCAATGCCACCACTCCTCGAGGGCTAGTTTAATGGCGAGCAGTTCTCTGTTCCCCACATCATAATTCCTTTCTACTGAAGTTAGCTTCTTTGAAAAGAAATCCACTGGGTGTAGCTTCTGTTTTTCCCCAAAACATTGGGAAAGGATGGCCCCTACTCCAGTGTCAGACACATCTATGATGAACGGCTTAGCAGGGTTGTGATTCTGGAGTATGGAGTCCAAAGTGAAGGCAAGCTTGAGCCGACTAAAGGCTTCTTCTGCCGCTAGGTTCCACTGTAGGCGCTTGGGACCCTTCTTCAGCAATGCGGTTAAGGGAGCTGCCAGAGTGCTGAAACCTCAAATGAACCTGTGGTAGAAGTTCTCAAAGCCCAAAAACTATTGAAGATCCTTCATGGATTTGGGTGTCAGCCAGAAAGTGACAGCTGATACTTTAGATGAGTTTATGCTTACTCCTTCTGCACTGATGATATAGCCAAGGAAGGAGATCTTACTTTGATGAAACTCACATTTTTCAGCTTTTACATAGAGATTGTTCTCCAGTAGACACTTGAGAACTGCTCTGATGTGTTCCTGGTGACTTTGGGCATCTGAGGAGTATATCAGGATGTTGTCAATATAAGGGATGGCATATTTGCCCAGCATGTCCCTTAGCATGTCATTGATAAGGCATTGGAACATGCTGGGCACCGAAGAAAGGCCATACAGTAAGGCATGACTTGGTACTTGAAGTGTCCAGCGGTTGTGCTGAAGGCTGTTTTCCATTCATTGCCCTTCTTTATCCTGATCAGATTATATGCGCTGTGCAGCTCAAGCTTAGAAAATATCCCTGCAGATCTGAGTTGCTCTTGAGCTGCTGGAACCAGGGGAAGAGGATAAGGGTACTTTACTGTGACCTGGTTTAATCCTCTGTAATCGATGCAAGGCCTTAGTCCACCTCCTCATTTTTCCACAAAAAAGAAACCAGCAGATGCAGGAGACTATATTCACATGTCCTCCTGAATATACTCCTCCATGGCAATGTGTTCCTTCCGGGATAGAGGATAAATACGACCACATGGAAGTGACATACCTGGCAGTAGGTCAATCGCACAGTCATATGGCCGGTGTGCTGGTAGCCCACAGGCCTTCCCTTTACTGAAGACCTCCAAAACGTCCCAATAACAGTCAAGAATGTTGTCCATAGAGTCTGGTTGAGGACTCTCCACTGAGATGGAAGATCCTTTGACCTGAGGACCAGAGAGACAGTTCTGGAAGCAAGTGGGTGACCATTGAAGAATTTATTAACTTGCCATGAGATCAGAGGGTCGTGTAGCTGTAGCGAGGGATATCCAAGGATAATGTCATGATCAAGGGTTGTGGTCATGTACAGTGAAATAAGTCCTTCGTGCAATGCTCCTACTTGGATCTGAACTGGTTAGGTGCGTGTGGTGACAAGCCCATCACCTATGGGCTCTCCATCGATGGTCCTGATGCTGAGTGCACTGTGCAGAGGAGTGGTAGGCAGGTTGAGCTTCTGCATGATGGTACTGCTGATAAAGTTCCCCTCTGCCCCTGAATCAATAAAAGCAGATAGGACGTATTTGGAGGATGCCACCTTTAGTAAGACTGGTATCTTAAAGGATTGAGTTTAATTCTCTCACTGGACTCATAGATCTTGCTGGTGTTTCTGCTGGGGTCACACGGGCTGGTCGGACCAGACAGTGCCGGATGTTATGTTTGGGGCTCCCACAGTAAAAGGATAACCCCTCCTTGTGTCGTCTAGCATGCTCAGCACGGGTTAACCTAGTGCATGGAACCTTCATGGGTGAGCTGTCCTCTGACTGAACAGACCTGGCACTTTCATGGATAGAGGGTCAGTGCTTTAACAGTTGGTTGAGAAGAATAGCTAAGTCAATGAGGGAGTCCAGAGCGAGGTTCTCATCTCTACAAGCCAGTTCACTGATGATCTCAGGGCGCAAACCCTGGCGAAAGACTGCTTTCAGGGCTGGATTGTTCCATCCACTGGCAGCGGCTTGCATCCTGAAGTTCAGAGCATATTCAGAAACACTTCGGGAACCTTGAGACCTGGCGAGTAGAATCTCCCCAACCTCAATCCCCTCTGGCTCATGGTCAAAAACTCTCTTGAATAGGGATAGGAACTGCTCATATGACTTAGTTTGCTCACCGCCCTTGTTCCAAATGGTAGTTGCCCAGCGGAGTGCTTTGCCAGTGAGAAAAGATAGAAACTTAGTGATTTTGTGTTCATCAGATAAATTAAACATGGTGGCAAAATACATAGAACATTAAAGTAAAAACCTTTACAGGCAATGGCATCTCCGGCAAACTTCTCCGGTGTGGGGAGTTGTTGCGCAGGGCTAGGAGGAGACTCGGGTGTGCTAGGAGGGCCTGCGACATCACAGTTGCGCATTGTGTCATCCGAGTGTTGAGGTCGGCGAGCATCTGTTGATGTTCTCCAAGCAAGCGCCCATGCGTGTTAAGAACAGTCTGCTTAGTATCCTCCACTACATCCATGTTTGGCGAAGTATCCTGTTAGAATGCAGGCACTTACAGACGCATGCACAGAGGAGAGCAGTTGCAGATTGACAAAGCCAAGATGAGCGACTAGAATCAGAGTTCATAAACAAGCTGGGGTCGGGTGATCGGTGAACAACACTGGGAAGATAAGGCAAAGAGCGAAAACGTGAGAGAGAAAGCGAAAGGGTCAGAAATACAAGAAGCAGCCAGAAGAACCAAGGCTTGGTATGTACTGAGCAGGCAGAATGATACTTTGCACTGGAGTGTTTGTTTGGGGAACTTAAATAGATGGACAGGTGATTAAGGAAATGAGAGACAGCTGAGTTTCAGTAGGATGGAGACAGAGGGCGCTGTGTGTCTTGGGAGCTTTCTTTCGGAGCATCCATGCTTGTAGTTTGTTCTTTCTCAGCAGGTTTACTGACAATAGTTAATTATAGCAGCATATTCATTTGTCAAATGTATACAATTATTATACATACAAGACACTTTTTCAATGGAATAAAAACACGTATTCTATTCCCTTCTAGCGGGTTCCATTAATTTGGTTTGATAGCATGCAATATTATTAGCATATTGCTTATCCTATGTGTACTACATCACTCTACCTAATGGAGAATGAATGACGAATATGGTTTATGATATCGCATGGTTGTCAAGACAACATGATGTCACACGTCGGAGATGTAAACCGTCGGAGATGTAAAACTCATGCTAATGAGTGACTGTGACAATTTGTAAACAAATATGGCTGCCATTTTTGCTTTGTTAAATATGGAAGATTTTGGGCTTTTGATTTTAGTCAGCAAACATATCTTTAATATTGCCACTTTTGGAATAGATGCAGCACCATACATTAAGAAACACATGGTCACTTTATATTGCCAATGATAAATATAATTGCAGATATCATTGTGGTGCAAATACTTGACAAGACTTGGGACTTTCAGGAGGGTTTCTGAAAGTGCCCATGCCATCTTAAGCTCAGGCTAATGCATTGTACATGCATACAGTATGAATATGCACTGTATACTCTCTCACACTCACACACACACACACACACACACACACACACACACACACACACTTTTAACAATTAATTAATAATTTTCTCTTCTTTCATTCTATGTCACTTCGTACTTTCTGCTTGCAGCAAACTGGATGCCTTTATCTACGATGCGGCTGTTTTAAACTACATGGCACGGAAAGATGAAGGTTGTAAAGTGATGACCATTGGTTCAGGAAAGGTGTTTGCCACTACAGGATATGGCATTGCCCTGCACAAGAACTCACGCTGGAAGCGGCCGCTAGACCTTGCTTTGCTACAGCTTGTGGGAGATGGTGAGAGGATTAGAGGTCAATTAAGTGAGTTAAATTAGCATGTTAATGGAAAAAATGTTGCCACAAAGCCATAAGACGTGGTGAACACATTGGTTCACACTGGATTTCAATTAGTGTGGGATGATGTAGGATGTTATGGCAATATACTGTAATAAAGTATTCCAGGTAAAGATAATGCCACAAAAACTTGATTGTATGTGCCACAAACCCATTTAATGTAATTCTATTAGGGACTGGACAGCAAAAATTTTCTTACAGCTTAATACCAATAAAACGGAGGTTCTGACTGCTGCTCCAAATAATGCTGCTCCCATGATGAGGGAATGTATTGGTCCTCTGTTACCCATTCCAACCTGTATAATTTAGGGGTTATGCTTGATCAGTCTTATCGTGTTAAGCAGCTGACCAAATCTTGTTTTTCCACTTATTAGTAGATTGAGATCTGTAGTGTCAAATGCAGAGCTATAGATGATTATACATGCTTTTATGTCATCTTGTATCAACTACTGTAATGACTTTTACCTTGGTTAATAAGTCTGCCCTCGAGCTTCTGCAGTTAATTCAGAATGCTGCTGCAAGATTACTCACTAGGTCAAACAGACTGCCTCATATCACCCCTCTACTTAAACCTCTTCACTGGCTTCCTGTTGCATTTAATATCCTATATCCTAATATACTAAATAGGGGCAGCCATGGCCTGAAGGTTAGAGAAGAAGCCCAAAGTGTTGCTGGTTTGATTCCTGGGACCAGCAGGAAAAAAGGTGAGGGGAGTTGAGTAAATTAACAACACTTTCTCTTTCCTCTCTATCATGGCTAATGTGCCCTTGAGCAAGGCACCTAACCCTCAACTGCTGCCTGTGTGATGTAGCATAGCTGCCCACTGCTCTGAGTATGTGTGTGTGCTCATTGCTCTGTGCATGCATGTATTCACTGCTTCAGATGGGTTAAATATAGAGGAGGAATTTCACTGTTCTTGAGTCTACATGTGACAAAAATAAAGGCTTCTTCTTTAAAATTCTCACTCTTAAGTACAGAACATTGCACAGTCAGGCTCCTGCATACATGGCTGATCTACTTCACCCTCAATCATCTGCAGACTCACTCAGATCAAATTGGCTAAAGCTACTATCTGTCCCATATACCTGCTTGAAGACCCGTGGTGACTGAGCTTTTGAGGTTGTAACACCTTAACTGTGGAACGTTCTGCCTACACCTAGAAGAATTGCTGATGCTGTGGACTCTTTTCAAAGGCAATTAAAAACATATCTGTTTAGATGGGCATTTGGGCAGTATGTTGCATTGGTCTGCATTTTATGTATTTTTTTTATGTATTTTAGTGTTGCATATCTTTTATGCAACTCCTTTTTTCCTTTTCATGCTGTTAATGACTCTTGTAAAGCACTTTGTGACTTTGTCTGGGAAAGGCACTATAAATACATTCTACAGTACTTATTTTTTTACTTACTTACTTGACACATTCAAGAGTTTTCTAGAACAAATATACTATGTGAAAATCTGAGATATCAGGTATTTATATTCTCAGACGGCAGAGATGATTGCAGGTTTAGAACTTGTATATTAAAACATGGAAACAAATCCATAATGTGAGGCACAGTCAAGGTCAGAATACAGGCAGAAGTCAGATGATTTGCAAACAGAGTAAATTGAGCAAAAGACAAAGTCAGACCCCTCTATACATCACAAGTCTAGGACCTCCTTGACTGTGTAGTGTGACTGTCCCTCAATGTGTAGAGGAGGTGGGGGTGTGGCGGGAGGGATGTTGTCAAGGGGCCTTGGATTGAGTTTTGAGGATGTGGGTGCAAGGCATCAGTGGCATGGGAGGTCAAGCTTGTATAAGCCTTTATTGATTTCTTATAGAAATTTGAAGGTACCTATGTAGGGGTGAGTGGATTTCTCTTGATTTTCGGCCCACTTCTTGATTGGCCCTATGAACTTGCCCATTGTATTATGGGTGGTATCCTTCCAAGCCCCAGATATGAGGCTGACAGATAGCCCCAAGTTGTCCATAAAAATGCTCCATACCTGGGATGTGAATTAAGTACCCTAGTCAATTACTATGTTTTTGTAAATCCAGTAGTGTCTGAATACACAGGTAAATATAAGGTCTGCAGTTTTGAAGGCTGAAAGGAGACTGGGCAGGGGAATCAGGTAGAGGGACTGATAAAATGTTCAGTGACCATCATGATGAATATATTTCCGAGGGAATGTGGTAAAATCATGACAAAGTCAATGGCAATGTGAGACCATGGTCTTTGCAGCATGGGCAGTGGAAGGAGTTTACCTTTGGGTAATGTTGTGGGTACACTGGACTGTGCACAAACAGTACATTAAGAGATTAACTTTTTGATCTAGTATGTGAGCCAACCAGTATTTCCCCTGGAGAAGTTGGTGTGTTTTATGGATGCCATAGTGTCCAGTAGTAGGCAAGGTGTGTGCCCAGGTGATGAGTTTACTCCTCAACTATGGGGTCAAATATTTCCATCCTGCAGAACACTGACTGTGGATTCTCTGGAACATTCTCACTCTCATTGTCAAACTCCCAGATTAAAGTTCCCACAAAACAGGCTAGTGGTAGTATGTGCTTTTTGCTGTACTTCTCGAGAGGGGCTGGGTAAAGGCTTGAGAGGGAGTTTGCTTTCATGTTATTGGATTCTGAGTGGTAGGGGAGGGTGAACTCAGACCTCTGAAGAAAAAAACAACAACAACAAAAAAACAGGGCCACCTTATCTGTTGTAAGTTGAGTCTCTTGGCTATTTTGATTCTTCTGGTCAGTGTACAGTTGTGGTCAGAAGTTTACATACAGTGACATGAATGTCATCTTGGCTATGAATGCCATGGCAGTATTTGGGCTTTCAGTAATTTCTTTGTACTGTTCTTTTTTCTGTGGCAGAATGTACAGCATACATCTTTAATAGTAATAAAAAACACTAGAATTTAGTGCACAAGTTTTAATTTTCTTTGGGTTTTCTGAAATCAACACAGTGTCAAAATTATACATACAGGGTGAAAAATATACATAAAGCACACCTAATATTTGGGTACAAATCTCTTCACAAGATTCACCTTGACCAAACATTTTTGTTGACCATGAACAAGCTTCTGGCAGAATTCTGGTTGGATATTTCATGACTCTTCATGGTAGAATTGGTAGAGTTCAATTA
>JAPEKM010000015.1:25256372-25268905 GCA_027575975.1 Cathorops multiradiatus
GGTCAAGCAACACAAGTAGCGAAACAGTAATAGTCATACTTAGTCATAGTTTTGATTTCTTCGGTATTGTTCTACAATGTAGAAAATAGTCCAAATACAGAAAAAAACATTGAATGAGTAGGTGTGTCCCAACTTTTCATTGGTACTGTAAATAATATATTGACAGGTACTGTCTGGTCATCAGGCTCTCTCTCTCTCTCTCTCTCTCTCTCTCTCTCTCTTAAAGAACTACTATTGTTGGTTCCTTAACATTCTTGATACTTTAGCCCTATACTGCTTGTTGCTATAATACACTGGATAATCATTTTACACCACAAAGATCATTCCACATAATGGTAGCATGTATAGTTGCACTGCTTTCTGTTTCACCATCAAACATGATTAAAAATACACTGATCCAAATGTTCTTTAGGAAACAAAGAGGCTTGTCTATAGCATTGTTCTACAGCAGATGTTCCAAAATGAAGCTTCTCTTGATTTACAAATAGGACAGTGAGAGAAACTGCATGTCTTGCTGTTGTTTGTGTTTCTTTCATTTAATTTATTTAACAAACTAATATTAGAAATATCAAAGACAGATTTTCTTTTTGTTCATGTTTTGAAATTTTGCTGTGAGTCACATTCAAACATAGTACTTTTAAATTAAACGTATACATGCTCTTGTGAGGGCCGGCACGGTGGTGTAGTGGTTAGCGCTCTCGCCTCACAGCAAGAAGGTCCTGGGTTCGAGCCTAGCGGCTGGCCAGGGCCTTTCTGTGTGGAGTTTACATGTTCTCCCCGTGTCCACGTGGGTTTCCTCTGGGTTCTCCGGTTTCCTCCACAGTCCAAAGCCATGCAGGTTAGGTTAACTGGTGACTCTAAATTGACTAGGTGTGAATGTGAATGGTTGTCTGTGTCTGTGTCAGCCCTGTGGTGATCTGGCGACTTGTCCAGGGTGTACCCCGCCTTTCGCCCATAGTCAGCTGGGATAGGCTCCAGCTTGCCTGCGACCCTGTAGAACAGGACAAAGCAGCTAGAGATCATGAGATGAGTTTTAGCTTTTGTTAACTATATTAACCCTGCATGGAACACAAATTTCTCTCCTTTTACAAATAGCTGGTTCTCTAGGAACTGGGCAGGAACTTCTATGAGAGGAATGATGTCAGATTGCAGGCACCTGCGGATTTATGTGCAGAAAGAGATTGAGAAGCAGACTGCAAACAAAGCCAAATCATGTGACGAGAGACATAGTCAGTAACCAGGCAAGGGTGGATCAATCATGCAAACAACACAAAATAGGCAAGGCAAAAGACGAGAGAGAAATACTAGCAAGGGTCAGAATAATGAGATAGCAGGCAGACGATGAAAAGGCTCTGTAGTACTGGTTGGAACACAGAATGATACTTCACAATGAAAGTGTGGAACTGGTATGGTTGTATGGGGAAACTAACGGTGTGTGTGATGATTGTCAGCTGAGTTCAATAGACCAGTGACAGGGTGCTGTGTGTTCTGGCATTTTCAATGGGGATACTGACAGACCCTGTCACCTGGGAAAAAATCCGGGTTCGAGACCTGTGCTTGTCTGCGTACTCCTTGTACTTGGTGTTGATAGATTCTAAGCATTGGTGCACCTTCTCCCATACTTCTTGGCTGGGCTTGAACCAGTCCTCTCCTGATTGTACATGGGCTGGAGTGTCATCCCAGGGAAACAGGGGCAGTTGGTAGCTGAATATGTACTGAAAAGGTGTTAGCTGTGTTGCTGAATGTTTCAGGGAGTTTTGTGCATACTTGGCCCAGGGGAGGAACTGTGCCCAGTCCCCCTGGTTATGCATAAAGAAGATTCTCAGGAAGCAGCCTACTTCATGATTGGCTCTTTCAACTTGACCATTAGACTGCGGGTGATAACTGGATGTGAGGCTGACTGATACTCCCAGGTGTTCCATGAAGAATGACTAGAAGTGTAATATAAACTGTGGACCCCAGTCGCTGACTATGTCTTCTGGGATGTGAAAGTACCTGAACATATGGTGAAACATGAGTTCTGCTATTTGAGATGCTATAGGGAGGCCTGGTAGAGAACTAAGCTTAAGTGATTTGGAGAACCTGTTGATGATTAGTAGGATGGTGGTGTTACCCTGAGATGGTGGAAGATCTGTGATGAAATCCACAGCAAGGTGCGACCAGAGTTGCTGTGGTGTGGGAAGAGGGCATAGCTTTCCTGCTGGTGGTGTCCTGGGAAACTTGGCCTGTGCACACTCCAAGCATGGTGTGATGAACTGAGTGATTTCTGTCAGCATGTTCTCCCACCAGTACATGTTTTTCAGCATCTGGTAGGTTCTTTGACTCCCTGGATGTCCAGTCACTGGGCATGTGTGAGCCCAGGTGATAAGGTGCCCTCAGAGTGACCTTGGTGCATAAAGAAAACCAGGTGGAAGCTCCTCAGGTATGGATCTGGGCTGTGTTCCTCTGATCTCTTGATCTAGAGCCCAGGTGATAGACTGGATGAAGCACTTGGCAGGTATAATGGGGTGGTCTGAGGAATCAGGCTGTACAGGGTTAAAGTTGTGAGACAGGGCATCAGCTTTGGTGTTCTTGGAACCTGGATGAAGTGCTATTGTGAAATCAAATCTGGTAAAAAGTAGTGCCCTTCTTGCTTGGCGGTGGTTCAACCTCGTAGCTTTTTTAGGTACTCAAGATTTTTGTGATCATTGAGAATCTTTAATGGATGTGCTGCTCCCTCCAGCCAGTGTCTCCACTCCTCCAGTGCCAACTTGATGGCTAACAGTTCTCAGTTTCCCACATCATAATTCCTTTCTGAAGAAGTGAGCTTCTTTGAGAAGTATGCTATGGGGTGGAGCTTGTTCTTCTCACCAAAATGTTAGGAGAGGATACCACCTACTCTGGTGTTAGATGTATCTACTTCTACTACGAAAGGTTTGGTGGGATCTGGATGCTGTAGCATCTGAGCAGAGACAAAGACTTCCTTGAGCTTGTTGAAGGCCTCCACAGCTGCTGGGTTCCAACTGAGCTTCTTGGGGCCCTTCTTTAGCAAGGTGGTTAGTGGAGACGCAATGGAACTGAAGTTCCTGATGAAATGATGGTAGAAGTTTGCAAACCCAAGGAAACATTGCAGGTCCTTGATGGAGGTAGGAACTGGCCATTCAG
Source organism: Cathorops multiradiatus (assembly GCA_027575975.1). NCBI lineage: Eukaryota > Metazoa > Chordata > Actinopteri > Siluriformes > Ariidae > Cathorops > Cathorops multiradiatus. The sequence goes on from JAPEKM010000015.1 coordinate 25,259,517, forward strand.
TGACTGCAGAGACCTTGTTGGAGTCCATGCTAACACCCTCAGTGCTGATGATGTAGCCTAAGAATGAGATGCATTGTTGATGGAACTCACATTTCTTTGCCTTGATGTACAGGTGGTTGTCGAGCAGACACTGCAGGACAATGTGCACATGGTGAATGTGGCTCTCCTCATCTGGAGAGTAAATGAGGATATCGTCAATGTAAGCAATGACGAATCTGCCCAGCATGTCCTTAAGAACGTCATTATGAGGCACTGGAACACACTGGGCATTGAAGCCAGGCCATATGGCATGACCTGGTAATTGAAGTAACCAGTAGTGGTGCTGAATGGCACTGGAGCACTGCTGGAGCACAAGATAGCCTATATGGCATGATGCAGTACTTGAAGTGGTCAGAGGTGGTGCTGAAGGCTGTTTTCATATGGTTGATAAGGAGGGAGGCCACTAGCCTTAGTCTTGCTAAAAGCTTCCTTGATGTCCTGATACTTTGGAGTTCTATATTACAGTTAGCTTCAGGACTCTCAACTGAAGTTGATGCCACAAGGATCACAGGAGCCTGCAGACAGTGCTGAAAACAGTGTGGGGAACAGTGGAGGATCTCTCACCCTGACCAGGAGATCTGTGGGTTATGGGTGTGCATCTGGGGGAACCACAGTAGCTGGAAACATTATTGGTGCCTGTAATGAGGAGGGATTGTTTCTCATTGGAGGCACTGGCTCTGAGAAGGAGGGGTGTAGGCCTTTGTATTTCGAAGTAGGGCCTACTAGTGTTTATATAAAAGAATATACATGAATATTTTGATTAGTATTCACAGCTTTCAAGGCTAACCTTGAAAAAAACTGTGTGAGCCACATCCAATAAACAATCCCAGTTAACTGAATTGAAATTGACACTTGTGTTTCTGACTTCCGTTTTTTTTAAATATCATTCTGACCACTAAGATCATTGGATAGCTGGACGAGCTCACTGATGGGTGGAGTACCTCATCAGAGTAGAGCACCCGTGCCTGTGGAGCTCACAAACTTTCTTAGCCATGCTCACATTCATCTATGAATCAGTAGAGGGAGAGGAGCCCCATGAAATTTTTTTGAGAGGGGGCTATCGCGCTTGAGGCTGATGCAGCGGCAGTGAAGTAGGCTGTTACTCCAAACCTCCCTCCAGTGGCTGACGCAGCAGCAGCAGAGGAGACCGTTGCTCCAGAGCTCCCTCCAGTTGCCTTTGCAGTGACAGCAGAGGAGGCCACTGCTCCAGAACTCCCTCCTAGAGGCTGTTGTTCCAGAGCCAGTCCCACAGCTTGTTTCACAGTCAGGGCCAGCACCTGAAACTAAGCTAGAACCAGAATCAGCACCTGAACCAGAACCAGCTCCTCAGCCTCCATCAGAGCCAGCATCTGAACCAGAGCACCAGTCAGAGTCACTGCCAACACCACAGCAAGAGCCAGTGCCTGAACCCAAATCTGAGCCAATGTTAGTGCCAATGTCTGCTCCAGTGTCAGAGCCTGCTCCAGTGTCTACTCCAGAACCACTGCCAGCACCAGAGTCGGAGTCAGCTCCAGTGCCAGAGCTAGCATCAGAGCCTGTGCCAGTGTCTACTCCAGAACCAGTGCCAGCACCAAAGTTGGAGTCAGAGCCAGTGTCAGAGCTTGCACCAGTGTCTACTCCAGAACCAGTGCCAGAGCCAGTGCCTGTCCCTTAGTTGGACCCAGTGCTTGTGTTGCCTCCAGCATCAGAGCCAGTGCCAGAGTTGTAGCCAGCACCTGCACCAGCTCCAGTGCCAATGCCAGAGTTAAAGCCAGTGCCTGAACCTAAGCCTGTTCCAGAACCAGTGTTGGAGGATGACGGCATGACCTCTGCCTCAGCTGGCTATGCAGATGTTGTCATTGTCCTGCTGTCACCCGGCTATGAAGATGTCATTGTCATCCCCCTGCCGGGTCCTGACCAGGACTGTAGCAATGCACTGACAGAGCTCAAGCCCATACCCGAGTCCAGTTCAGAATCCAAGTAAAGTCTAGAGCTCGAACACACTTCCAGTACAAGGTCAAGTCCAGAGCTCAATCCCTCTTACAGCTCAGTGTCCAAGTCAAGTCCAAAGTCTGAACTAGAGTCCAGTCCGGAGTCCAAGTCAAGTCCAGGGTCCAAGCCAAGTCTGGAGTTTGAACTAGAGTCAAGCCCAGAGTCCAAGTCAAGTCCAAAGTCTGAGCTCGCTTCCTGCCTAGAGCCAAAGTCATCTCCAGAGCTTGAGCCTGAGTCTAGTCCAGAGCTCGAGTCCAGTCCAGAATCCGAGTCCATTCCAGAGCTCAAGTCATCTCCAAAGTCCAAGCCCAGTCCAGAGGCAAAGTCATCCCCAGAACTCGAGCCCACTTCCAGTCCAGACCCGAAGACTTCTCCTGAGTACATACCCACTCCTAGCCAAGAGTCAAAGTCTTGTCCTGAGCTGGAGCGCAAGCCGCCACAGGAGCCAAGTAAGATGGATTTTCACTCCAGTAGGGAGCTCTCTGGGGGTGGGGGGGTCTGTCTGTCCTGTGCACTTTGGCACGTGCAGCTGAAGAACTCTCAGGTGTGCGCTGGGCTGAGTGCACAACAAGCGGACTCTTTCACGCGCTCTCTTAACATTGAGCATTAACATTGAGATTAAGGAGCAATATGTGCACCTATATAAAGACTGTTTAGATGCACGATCAGTGTCAAGTATTATGCTCAGTATGCATTACCGAGCCTTAGTTCCTGTGTCTGATTTCCTGGTTTTCTGATTCCTGTGCCTGTTCTTGTTTTCTTGCTGCCTGTGATATCCTGTTTGTGCCTCAGCTGACCCTTTGCTTGTTTAATGTTTTGGATTTTGCCTGCCGATTTGGACTGTTTGCCTGTGTGTTTTTCAGCATTGTAAATAAACATCACTTCTGCACTTACATTCACCTCCTACCGTGGCCCTGACACCATGAAGCATGACATGAAAACTAGCAGATGGAAAATTTTGCTGAATACTTCATCAAACAGTGACAGCTAAAGAGCATCCCTATAGGGGTTATCTGAATGATATTCATGAGTAATCCAGTCAGAAACTGATCAGAAGAGAGCCTGACCACTTTCCAGTGACTCACAAAGCACCAGCAGTTTCCCAACGTCATGCGAGCAGAGTTTTTAACTGCCGTTACTCCCAAAGTACTGAACAGATCTTAATGAGATAAATTTCTTTGGAAAGCAGAAAGTATAAGCTTTTTTTATTTATTGATTGATGAAAGTTTATTTCAAACATGTATACAAACAATGCATAAATAATCAGATAACAAGAGAAGGAAAACAGCAACAAAAACACGTAAAAAACCACTAACTTAGAAAATAAACCTTAAATAATATAGGTAATATATCAAAATCAAAACAAAAGAAAACAAGACAAAATTACAAACAAGTTATGAGTTTACATGTCTGAAAAGGAGTGGGCTGAAAAATGTATTTTAATCCCACCCCTCTACTTTAGTCAATATAAACTGATTATCGAACTTCCTTATATACAGTATATATACTGTATATATATATATGGCGATCTCAGAAGGCTCGGATAAACAAACTTGACAACAGTTCAGTCTTCTGTACACTTTAAAACGTGTTGCTCTTAATAACTCTCAATATTTATCTTAACGTTTCGTCCTAAGATCTCCCCTTCTTTTTTTTTTCCGTTGCCCCACTCTTCTCGAGAATCTCGGTTGCCCTTAGTTACAGTAAATTCCATTCCAATATCTGCATGAGTGATTGGCAATACATAAACATGAACGATCACTTGGCAATACATAAGCATGACCTCCGTTACATTCCCCCCTGCTAAACCCTGCCATACCATCCAGCATCTCCAGGTGACTCCATCTCTGGAAAACAAGAAAAGAAACAAAACATAAACCAAGCACACATTAAATACAAGTGAAAGAATGTCATTCTTTGCAACAGGAAGACAGTGAGGTTACAGAACATAGTCTGTCTGAAGTCTTTTTGGAAGCACACCTCTGTTCTGTCTTAATGGATATCTAGTCACTGGTTCTACATCTATGTCCGACACATCTGCATCATCAGCATCGTGACCCAGCTCTGACCCTGTGTTCCCCACCTGATTTTCATCACCCTGCTCCATCTCATCTAGGACCTCACAGTAAACCCTGTCTTCACCGGGAGTAGGTGTGTGTGTGGGAGTGATGGTAGGAAAGTAAGTTAGGCCTCTGTGATCAGTGGCTGACAGGTCTTCTTCACTATGCCTGTGTGTGTGCTGCCTTGGCTGTGTCTCTAATGTGCATAGTTTCAGCTGGTCCCTATGAACTACCTTGGATGGGCCCCCTATCTGTGGCCTGACAGTGAATACAGGGGTATCTGTGTGATTTTGCTTGACTACTATGTAGGTTATAGGTTCCCATGCATCCTGTATTTTGTTCCTACCCCTGTGGCTGTGGTTGCGCAGCAACACTCTATCACCGGGTCTGACAAGGGCTCCACGGGAACTGCGGTCATAGACCCTCTTCCGCCTCCTGGACGCTCCCTGGGTTGCCGCATTGGCGACTTCCACGGCCGTCTTCAGCCTGTCATGGTGGCTTCGCACCCATTCATCCAGGTCTTCAGCCTCGTCACCCTCTATGTCCTTGCCTCCCAGGAGGTCCATCGGCAGCCTGGCATCCCGCCCGAACATCAGGTAGAATGGAGCGTAACCAGTTGTGGAGCGGACGCGGCTGTTATAGGCAAGGACCAACTCAGGTAAGTACTCCTTCCAATTCCTTTTCTTTCCGGGGGGTAGGGTTTTCAGCATGTCATGCATCGTCCGGTTGAATCTCTCACACTGTGCATTGCCTTGGGGGTGGTACGGAGTGGTTCGGCTCTTTCCTATGCCATAGATCTTGCAGAGCTCTTTGATCACACTGGCCTCAAAGCAGCATCCCTGATCAGAGTGCAAACGAGCTGGGCAGCCGTAGGAGACAAACCAGTGTTTCAGGAGGGCTCTGGTGGTTGTGCTGGCAGTCTGATCTTTGGTGGGGACTGCCACAGTGAACCGGGTGAACATGTCCGTCAGTACCAAGACGTTCTCATATCCCCCAGATGACCGTTCTAGCACAGTGTAATCCATTGCAAGGACCTCCAGTGGAGCAGTGACATTGGTGCAGGTCATGGGAGCCTGGCGACGGGGAAATACATCCTTAGCTAGTGTACATCGGCTGCACTGCCGGACCCAGTTCTGCACATCCTCCTCCATTCTTGGCCAGTAATATTCTCGCCGGAGGAGGTCCACAGTGCTCCGAGCTCCAAAGTGTCCCCCATGCTCATGCCGACTCTCGAACACACTACGCCGTAGGGATCCAGGAACTACGAGTTGGTGTATCTCTTCTCCATCTCTGGGGCTGAGAAGGCACCTGAAGAGGATGCCCTGCTGCAGTTTCAAGCGCTCAAACTGTCGAGCAAGTTGCCTCATCTCTGGTTCCATGGCACGCTGTTCACCGAGAGTGGGTCGGACTCCCATGGCCACTGCACGATAGATGGGTTTGATAAGTGGGTTGGTCTGTTGTTGCTCTTCCACATCACTCCAGCTCTGACCTCTGACAGTCTGCCTCGCCGCAGCCTGTACTTTCGCTTTTCGCTCAGGTGAATCTGGCGGGTCTTTTACAGTTGGCCATAAGCAAGCACGCACTTCCTCAGAGGTAACCTGGATGAAGTCTTTGCCCCCATCTTCACCTTCTGGCTCTTCTCCCTGGGGAATTCTGGAAAGGACATCTGCATTCACATTCTGCCGACCAGGCTTATAGCTGACCTCGAAGTTGTACTCCGCCAGCTGCTCCACCCATCGCTGCTCAACTGCCCCCAAGTTGGCTGTTTCTAGATAGCGCAGTGGGTTGTGGTCAGTGACGACAGTGAACTTGGAGTATCTAAGGTACTCTTTAAACTTTTCAGTGGCCGCCCATTTTAGGGCCAGTAACTCCAGCTTGAAGGCACTGTAATACTTGTCATTCTTCTCTGACCCTCTCAAGCCTCGGTTGGCATACGCTACCACTCGCTCAACACCCCCTTGCTTTTGGCTGAGCACAGCGCCAAGCCCATGGAGACTGCCATCAGTGGTAAGAATGAATGGGAGACTAAAGTCTGGGTATGCCAAGACAGGTGGGGACATCAGGCAGCCCTTCAGCTTCTCAAACGCAATCTGGCACTCCTCTGTCCAGTGGAAGGGTGCAGTCATCCTCCTCTTCTTCCGCTGTCCTCCTTTGCCAACCAGTGCATGTAGTGGCTTGGCCAGGTGAGCAAGGTACAAAGCGCCTGTAGTAGCTCATAAAGCCCAGGACCTGCCACACATCCTTAACACTGGTGGGGACAGGCCAGGTCCTTAGGACCTGGACCTTCTCTTCATCCACCCGGATACCCTCTGCCGAAATCACATGGCCCAGAAATTTCACTTCTGGTTGCAGGAGGAAGCACTTGCTGGGCTTTAATTTCAGACCATGTTGTCTCAGGCGCTGAAATACCATCTCCAGTCTTTTGCAATGAGAGTCAAAGTCTGGTGAGAAGAGGATGATGTCATCCAGGTACACCAACAACATCTCAAAGGCAAGATCACCCAAGACCACCCCCATCAGGCACTGAAAAGTGGCTGGCTCGTTGCATAGACCAAACGGCATCCGAGTCCACTCAAACAGGCCAAATGGAGTGGTAACAGCCGTCTTCTCTCGATCCTGCTCACTCAGTGCTACCTGGAAGTAGCCTGCTGTCAGGTCCAGTGTGGAGAACAGTTGAGCTCTGCCCAGCGCATTGAGTGAGTCCTCAATCCGTGGGAGGGGGTATGCGTCCTTGCACGTGACCATATTCAGCTTTCGGTAGTCACAGCAGAACCGCACACCACCATCTTTCTTGAGGACAATGACTGCTGGTGATGCCCAGGGGCTGCTACTCTCCTTGAGGATCCCTTGCCCTACCAGGTCCTGCACGTGCTGCTTGAACTCCTGGTATATTTGAGGTGGAATGCGACGGTGTCTTTGTTTGATAGGTGGGATGTCACCAGTTGGAATGCTGTGCGTCACAGTGGTGGTGTAGCCGTAGTCATTGTCATGACTTGAGAAGACATCCTTGTAGCTGTTTAGCAGGGTGCTGAGCTTTGTGCGTTGAACTGCAGTGAGCTCCTCCGTAGCTACCTGTACTGGGACAGGCATAGGCTGAACTCTGTCTTCTTCAGTTTGGACGCTGTTAAGTTTGAGCTCGGTGACATGCAGTACCCCATCCTTTTCCTCAAACCCCACTACCTCTTTGGGGTAGATCCGTTGTGGCTTGGACACCGCAGCAACCCGGGCTCTGGGCCTCAGCTTTATGGCTTTCTCGCTGGTGTTCATCACTCTGACAGGCACTTTTCCACCTGCAGCCTTACCAAGCATGTTGGCAACTAGGAGCCCCTTTGGAATACTGGTCTTTGGGGTAGCTTCCACCAAGACGGGGCACTTGACTTTTGGTGGCACTCTACACCAGCCCTCGATTACCTTCTCGCTGTGTGGCGGAATGGTGACAGCCCCTTTACCAGCCACCTTGACGAATCCAATTTTTCCATCTGGACCTGCAAACTCCACCTCCTTCTTGACCTTTGCCAGTACTCGCCGGATGTTTGCCTCTATAGGTGTACCATGTCTTTTCATCTTCTTGGCCTCCAGCCCTGGTAGTGAGGTTGCCGGGTCTTTAATGATATTCATCCCCATAATGCCAGGGAGGCCATTCGTCTTTTCGACATCTGGATGAGTATCTTTCAGGACAAAAATGCACCGTCGCTTAAGACTGGTTCCAAAACACTCAATATCTGCCTCAACGCAACCCAGAACGGGGATGTTCAACCCATTGGCTGCAGTGAGTTCCACCCAACTAGCGGCCTTTAGTTGTTCCTCCCCAAAATGTTCTCTGAAATAGGACTCTTTAATGGTTGTCACTTCAGACCCTGTGTCCCAAAGGCAGCGTGTCTTTACTCCAGAGATTATCAGATCAACCGTCCAGCACTCGCCAAAAGCACTTTCTCTGGGCGCCTGGTCTACTCCCCAGCTATCATGCTCAGCCATTCCGCTCTGGACCATTGCCAAACCAGAGGGTCTCGGCTCATTCCTGGGTAGCATATTCCTGCTGTCGTCCACTTCTCCCGGAGCACGTCTCTGCTGGGTTGTTTGACCACGGGGGGCCCTCTGGGTACACTGCCGGCTGGTGTGCCCGGCCTCTCCACAGGTATAGCAGATGTACCGGCCTTCGCTGTCTCTTAGTGGCTCTCTCTTTTGGGCCTGAGATGGTGTTCTGCCACGGCCGTGAAATGCTTGGTAGAACTCTTCTTGACGGGCAGCGATTTTCCAGATCTCTTCTCTGAGTACTCCATAGACAGCAAAGAGGATGGCTCTTCAGCTGCTTGTGCCCTTACCACACCTCTGGGCCGATGGCACCTTGACACATGCGCCTCCTCTTCCTCTTCTGAGTAAGCGATAGCTGCCTGCATTATGTCACTAAAACTCTGAACTGTGTCCTCTTTCATTTTGCGTTTCATTTCTTGCCTCAGGAAGTCATCTCTAAGGCCCAATACCAGCTGTTCAACCAGTATGGCCTCACCATTTGGAACATGGTCTGGGTTTCGGCACTGAATCTGACTCAGTCGTTCTTGTAAGTCATATGCATATGACCGTATTGTTTCCCCTGGCGCCTGTCTTCGATCATAAAACTCCTTCAATCTGGTGCCAATGGGTACTTTGTCCCCATATGTCTCCAGAAGGACGTTGAATATATCTTTGACAGAGTTCTGTTTAGTGGAGTGCAACATGAATTTCACTGTGGCTTTTGCTTCGTCTTTCAGATGTTGTTTTACTAGCTCCACCTGCTCTTCCTCGGGAATGCGCATCATACAAAAGGCAGATTTCATGGAGGCTACAAACTCTTCAACATTCATATCTCCAGGCTTTTTAATGCAGCCCCCAAACTCTGGTAACTTGCGCTCTCGTGGGACGTACAGTGCTGTATGGGTCCTCATAGCCGTGGACTGTTGTTCAATGATGAGCCTTGCCAAAGCCAGTGCCTGCCTCTGTTCCTCTCTGGACTGCTGTAATGCACCAGCCTGGTCTGACAGCCTTCTCTGAAGCTCTGCAAACTCCTTCTTCAGTTGCTCTAGCTCCGCCATCTTTGTCTGTCCTGGTTCCAGAGTGTGCCACGCAGCCAAATAAACTAAATGCACTTAATGTAAGATCCTGTTCGTGATGCCAAATGTAGCTGGAGGGTTACTCCACTACTGAAAATGAGTGTGTGTGTGTGACAATACCATTACGGACCTAAGGAAATATCAGTCTACGTCCTGGATGAGACTTACCTCCACCCACAGCTTTTTATATGACCCCAGAAGGAGATAAAAAGGACTTGGAGTTTAAATATTA
>JAPEKM010000015.1:26897032-26908888 GCA_027575975.1 Cathorops multiradiatus
AATATTAGAATCAGTTCAGTTGTACTGAATGTTATTTTTCATATTATACGATATTTCATATTGTAAGGGGCTTGAATGAGTTCAATAAACAGAATATTCTGTTTATATTTTTATCTGAATTGGTTGTATGTTTTCATATAGGGAGTTACCTTAGCAGCACTGAATACTTGAGTGCTACTGTAGAGATACATTACACGCTGCCATTCATCATTAAATCTAGATCTTCCGAACTTTAATGTATCATGGTGAAGAAAAAACTGCGATTTCCTGACAACAAAATTGTGGCTAGTGAAAAGGGTGAATGGCTAGTGACTCAGGAAAACCACGAGCCACAGTGGCCGGTGAGCAAAAAAAGTTAATGTAAAGCCCTGGTCATTACCCCACCCCAGTGTGGACTTTTTCCCCTGTAACACCTAGCCCCATCACAATTTGTTTCTTATGTATTGTTCAAAGCTGGATGAGGTGGGGAAAAGAAATGCACACTTTTAAACAGAAACCTCTTGATTTTTTTTTTTTTGTCAAGAAAGCTGAACCTTCCTACTACACTAGTTAGTTAGTGCAAGGAATATTCTTTAGGGACTTGCATATTACTTATGTATGCTTATTTATTTATTAGCTTTTTACCATAGTGAGATATACATATACATGCATTATGGATGGGAAACCACAACAGTCTGCACCAATTACAGTGGCCCCATTGTACCTAATCTGCAGGTCTTTGAACTATAGGGGAAACCGGAGCACCTGGAGGAAACCCATGGAGAGAACATACAAACTCCACACATTAAGACCCTTGTCAGCAGTGAGGTTTGAACCCGGAACCTTCTTACTGTGAGGTAACAGCGTTAACTATTGCACCACCGTGCTACCCCCATGGTGTTATTGATGTATGATATTCAAATGTTGTCCTAAATTATACATCTCATATAACGTGGCCTCTGGAATAGAGTGGAAAAGGCTTCACACTTGCATTCACTTACCAAGAATAACCTCAGGTGCACGGTAGTGTCTGGTGGAGACGATTGTACTGTGGTGCTCGTGGTCAAATGTCGCACTGCCAAAATCTACTACCCTCACTGCAGTGCTCTTCACCGTACGCTCATCTCTCTTCTAAACCAGAAAACAAGATACACCCATATAAACATTTCATTCTAACAGACATGTCCCATTTTATGATAGACAGACAGACAGACAGACAGAGCAATGTGTATACGCTCACCTTCTCTACGTTGTATGTTATAGTGAAATCCGAGTTGACAAAGAGAATATTCTCTGGTTTTAAATCTGTGTGGGTCAGCTTGTTGTCATGCAGAACTGTAGATAAGTTACGTGAATATTCAAAGAGAATCAAGGGCAATACTTTGTTTCTACAAACTCATAAAAAATTGATCTTAATGTTATTTTCAACATTAATCGTCCATTACAGTCTGTTAGGTTTATGAGATTTAGGATTTATTTTTATTGGTGTACTTACACTTGACAGCTAGGCACAGCTGGTAGGCCATGTGTCGGACCTGGCTGATGGAATAAGGCAGGTAATTGTTCTCCTTCAAGAAGTCAAAGGTGCTGAGTGCTAACAGCTCAAAGCTGAGACACATGTGGCCATGATAGTCAAACCAGTCAAACATCCGTACACACAGACTGGAAGACAGGAACAAAAATGGGGGTTAAGTAGGTCAGACAGGCCTGGAGGACAATTATCTATATTACTGTCTCTAAGCGAGTGTTTTTAAATTATTTTTTTAAACAAAATTCCTGGAACTGAATCCAAAACATTTTCTCAACATAACCGTTTAAAGCAGGGGTTCCAAAACATGGAGTCACTTGCTTTACAAATGCTCACAATCTCCTCTTATGCTTTGCTTATTTATTCATTTAACAAATTAATATTAGCAATATCAAAAGACAAATTTGACATTTTGCAATGTTCCTAGGATACACATAGAGACAAGTTACAATTAAATTAATACAGTATGTGCCGTTTTAGTTTTTCACCATTCTGACATGCTGAATTAGTGCAATAAATAATAGACAAGGTTAGCACTGTTGCCTCACAGCAAGAAGGAAGAAGGTTCCGAGTTCGAACCTAGTGGCCAACTTGGGCCTTTCTATGTGGAGTGTGCATGTTCTCCTCGTGGGTTTCCTTCGGGTGCTCTGATTGGCTTCCTCCCACAGGCCAAAGACATGCAGATGAGGTCAGCTGGCTGCTTTAAATTGTACATAGGTGTGAAAGAGTGTGAATGGCTGTCTGTCTCTCCATTTTAGCCCTGCGATAAATTGGTGACCTGTACCCCACCTCTTGTGCAATGTGAGGTGGAATGTGAGGGTCCAGCTTACCTGCGACCCTCAATGGATAAGTGGTACAGATACAGTAACCAGTTTTGAGTGATATTTAAATAATAATATAATCCTTTCCTGTCGCCTTCAACCTTACCAAAAGTTCTATATTAGTCATCTGGATTTTCAAGATAAGTACATACTTTTGAGTGTAAGGCATTTTGAGATGTATGCAGTTCATGACAAAAATCACGACAATGGAAAGTTCTAATGAGAAATCAAGCTCATCTGTGTTTAAGTTGGCTGTGCATGAAACCGCTAAATAAGTTACAGTCTGACTTGGAAAGCTGATGGACAAAGATGTTTTGGCTCTGATGTGCCGTCGAGTGACTGTCACTTCCAAATCTAGGTGACAAACTACACAGATGAGTGTGTGAATAATGCTGCAAGCAGAAACCAGACCCCTATGCTTTGTTATTATTACTAGCAAAATTAAAGTTTCAAAAATATTACAAATCACGTACGGACGGACAGACGGAGTCAAAGCTTTTAGGTTAGAGAAAATTCATAAACATCGGTTTGGAGTCATTTATCCCCCCCAAAAAAAGTTTAGGAACCTCTGGTTTAAAGTCACATATGTACAGTATATGCAGAATAGGGTTGACACGGTTGATCTAGTCCCCTCACTTTTTGCTTTCAGGGTCACGCTCATTGATCCTCTCCAGAACATTGATCTCCAGTCGAGCAGCCTCCTTGTACTTCTCAACATTTTTAATAATTTTCAGAGCCACATGGGCTCCACCTCTTAAATAATAAAAAGAAAAACAAATATGTTACAAGGAAACAGTCCAACCAGCCAATTATAAATAAAAAAAACAAACAATACAATTTTAAAAAATGACTACCACGACTACAGAAGGGTAAGATGACAAGCAAAGAAAAAATTTGCTTTATATATAAAAACAAATGTACTTATTATTTTTCAATAAGAAATCAAGTTCAAGTGTGTTGTTTTTTTTAAGCAATTCTTTCTTCACTGCTGAGATCTATGAAAAAGCAAAAGCATGAAATCTGGAGACTGCTGGCTAATAATAAAAATAGGGCCTGGAGATTGATAGACAACAACACTGACAAACAGGAGAAGAGACTGAATGAAACAGTGTGAAATTTTTTCGGTTTAAAAAAAAAAGTTGGTCAAGTTTTACCAACTTTACTCACAAGACACACCTTATTCCAGGTGAAACATTTTACGAGTGTGAACTTAATTCTCGGTATGCTGCATTATGCAAATAGCTTTCTCTCTCTCTTTTTTTTTTATAAAACAGCACATTTTGGTACCATGAACCTTCCCTATTTATTCATGAATGTTTCTGTGGATTTATCACAGCATTCACCAAAAAAGTTTGGTAAAAATAGTTTTGGCAAGTCCTTCAGCATGCTAAATGAGCAATGTAAAAGCATTCCTCTTTAAGCCTTTCATGTAACAAGTTCAAAAGTTTGTCTTGTTTTTTGATGAAAAAGATTAGACCCCTGAGCTTAGAAAAGCAGCTGAAATATAAATAACTGAGGGAGTTTACCTGCGATGGTCAATGCATTCCATCACCCTTCCAAATGTGCCCTCCCCCAAAGTGCCAACAATTTCATCTAGGGGGGGACAGAGATTAAAAAAAAAAAAAAAGACAAAAAAAGAAAGACGTAAATGATGTTAGCAAAAAGGTATACAAACAATCAAGAGAACAGGCGATAAATGCTCTAGCATCTCTGGCATTCCCCCCCCTCCCCAACCCATTACTCATTAATCTAAAATGCACAACAAATTTGCATACCGTCAGCCCAACAAGGTAAGCAAACAAAGTTGGGATAATTATTCAACCCTGGAAATACTGTAAAAGCTACTGGAATAAAACAACATCATGTCCCCCCGGTGAGGAATCACTGAACTTGCTGGAAAAATGGATTTAAAAATAAATAAATAAAAAAGGGGGACCCACCCGATCCCACCCCAAACTAAATGATTAAAATGCTGAAACGAGGTCTAAAAACTATTGCATAGGAAGTAGAACTAAAACCTAGTAGTATGATGTTCTAGAGGGGGGGAAGAAGGGGAGAAAAGGAGAAGGAGGGAGGGGAAAAAAAAAAAGAGAGAAAAAAAAGAGGCCCCGAGATAACTATACAAAAAGATGAAATTTTTGAGAACAAGGATATCAAAAGCTGTGAAAGCTTTTTAAAAACATCCTTATAATACACCTGGTACACCACTACAGCCAAAAGAAAATGGCTAAAAATATAAATATATACGTGTATGAAACTTAGGATGTCTATTGTGCCGTATAGCATTCTGGTCTATTCTAACAATCAAAATCATCATCATCATGACGTCTTGCCCTTGCTTGTGAGTGTGTATGCTCTGTGCTGCTACTGATAGGGAGAAAGTTTACGATATAAGAGTAGAGGAGTAGTAGTAGTAGTAGTGGCAGTGTGTACATCTCTCTTGCAGGACGTCGCCACTCCGACAGATCAGGTGGCCCTCCTCGTCGTCCCTCACACATAGTGGCCGCGTCCCGCTGGCACTCCGCTGCTTTTCGGCCCCCAGCCAGGGTCACAGGTCACAGCACAACCGCCAAAGCAGGACGGGGGCGGGCCGAGAGGGGAGGGTGGAAGGGACAGCCGTAGCCACGGCGATGGAGAGAAGCAGTGGTGGTGGTGTACGTAGGTTTGGTGATCATGAGGCGGTTCATATGACACCATGTGAGAAGATATATAACGATAGGGATATAGTGCAAGGGAACAAGTCAAAGATCACATTTTGTCCCTTTTGCTTGCTCTCTACATGTACTCCCCTCCCCTCAACATTCTGTCTACCGCCCCTGACAAAAAAACCTGTATCATAAACATTTATGTATAGAAGAGCAACACATAAGCAAAAGGAAATGATAACCATCACATTACACATGTTGATACACACAAACTTTTTTCACTACCATGTGAAAAAGCAAGCAATTGATGGAGGAAAAAATCTACATAGTTTTAATCAAAATCTTTTCTCTGTTTAAAAAACAAAAACACACTAGTTAATTTTCACAGCTGCAAAGCAATGAACTAAAGAAAGAAAAAGAAAGAAAGAGGAGGTATGTAGAGAGAAATAATGACAAACTTGTCATTAAAACAACACATTTTATATAAGATAGTAACAAGATAACTTCCATTAAAAGTAGGATGCTTTGCAATCTAAATTAAAAGACCTGCATATTTTTCTAATATGCACAAAAAAAAAACGAACAAATCAAAAGGGGGAAAAAACAAAAATAGAGTTCATACTTACCAAGGCCTGGGGCTGTAGAGAACAAAATGTTAAAAAGAGTAATATATACAGAGAGAGAGAGAGAGAGAGAGAGAGAGAGAGAGAGAGAGAAAGGGACAAGGAGCAAAGCTAGGAAGTACTCACCGAGGAGGATGGGCTATAGGACCTGGTTCTACGCCGCCTTCTTTTGTGCTTACGCCTGCTGCTTTTGTGGCGTTGGTGCGTGCGGCGGTAGTCATAGCTGGTAGAAGGGTCGCGTGAGTGGTAGTTGTCCGGGGACAGTCGTTCACGATTGCATTCTCGTTCGTGCTCCTGCCGCCGGTAGCCTTCACCGTAGCGTCTGTCGTAAGGCCTCCTGTCTACAGAACGGTTGTTGTAGCTAGAAACAAAAGAATCAACTACTCCTTAGCATACATTTTATTAAATGATGAGAAACAAACCAATAAGTGCTAATGAATGTTAAGAACCGCTTCAAGTTATAACCCAACAATTCATTACATTTGGAAGGACGCACTTGTGCACTTCTGAAACAAATCAGACCACAGAGATATTCTTTTAGCTACTGCAATACTTCTGCAGCATTCTTACACCAAGTTAGAGTGCTTGTAAATTTTCACAACTGAGACTAAAAACAGAAAACAAATGACAGCATAGCTTGAGTTGAGTGCATTTGTCGTTGGTTACAGGAGCTACCGAATACTCCTGTGCATGGAATACTTCTCAAGCAGACCAAGTTTCAGCGTTTTGCCAACTGTTTTCACAATAAGAATAATCCATTTATCTGTTGCTTGCTAGGCACTCTATTACCCTAGTGTTGACATCTGCTTAGCTGCTAGACAAGATTCACCTATTAGTTTCATTTTAACGAAGTAGTTTCTAGCTGTTTGGACTGCATCACTGTGCAAACGATCAGCTGGTTTTCATTTGCTAATTAGCAGGGCTTTTAGTGCGGTTTTCGAGTGGTGCCCCTTCCCAAAATCTCTCCTACCATTGCCATAACCTGATCACTGTGCCTCTACCCTATTCCTATTTGTGCTCTCACACTCTGAAGGCGCTTCCATCATCACAGCCCCCCATGAAAACGATGCATCTCCAACTTCATCTACCTTCATGGACATCTTTTGGATCGCTGCCAGATTATGGAACTGCCACACGAAATGCTGACTTCATCTCTGCCTATGCCTCCCTCCTGTTCCTCCATATTCTTGCACTGACCGAGATCTGAGTTTCACCGGACACCACCGCAACATATGCAGCCCTCTCCACCTTTATTTTCACTGATCATCTGGTCATGGTGGTAGTACTGGTTTGCTGATCTCATCATGGAAATTTTCACCTGTTCCACTCTCACCTCTCCATCTCCTCCTCTAAATTTCACTCTGTTTCAGTCTCTTCTCCTGTTTGTCAATGTTGTTGTCTATTGCTCTCCAGGCCCTGTGGGATGTTTCTTTGACGAACTGGATGTCCTACTCCGGTCTTTCCCAGAAGATGGCACCTCACTGTTGCTCATGGGAAACTTCAAGCTTCTTCTAGAAGCCTCCAATCTTCTACCTTCTTTCCACTAATCCATTCCTTTTATCTCTCACTGCTGCACTTACCTCCAACCCATAAAGTGAGCAACCTTCTCGACCTGGTCATCTTCAGAAACTGCTCCGCCTCAGGCCCCACAGTTACCCCTCTCCATCTGTTTGATCTCCACTTCATTTCATTTTCCCACCCTCTTCCCCTCCACCCATTCTTCCCCCCACCTCCATTGTTAGTCCGTCGTAACCTCCGCTCCCCGTCTCCCTCCTCTCTTGCCTCCTCCGTCACTGGTTCCCTTCCCTCTCCTCTGAATCTTTCTCCAATCTTCCCAATGAATCTGCTGCATCGCCTCTGCTCTCCTCATTGCTTAACATGATGTGGTCTGATGAGGAGCCCAGTCTTATCCTCTTGTCTTGTTTCCAGTCCAGTAAAATCATCTCTTCCCAGTCCCTGGATGTCCGAAACCCTTCGCTCCAGCAGATGCACTGCTCACAGGTTAGGAGTGGAGAAAACCCAGAGCCCCAGCCAACCTGACTCACTTCCAGTCCCTCTTGCCTCCTTGATCAGCTAAGATCAAATTTTACCATTCAAAAATTCATAACTCCATCTCTAATCCTCTGGTCTCCGTTTTCTCTTCAGCAGCTGCACCTTAGTCCTCAATCACTGCAGAGAACTTTGTAGTCTTCTTTGAAGAAAAGACCATGGTCAATCATAACTCCTCCACCACCCCTGCCTCATCTCCCTTCCAGACCATCACTCCTGACATCTTCCCATTTATCACCTCCTCTTGTCCTCCATACATGTTCCCTTCAGCTTTAAAACAGGTCCACATCACCCCACTGCTGGAAAAAAAAAACAAAAAAAAACCTTAAACCCTTCAGTCATCCAGAACTCCCCCTGGTTTCTCTTTTCTTCTTATTTATCAAAGATGCTTGAAAGTGCTGTTGCTAACCAACTGTCCTCTTTTTTCCTTTTCGAACAACCTCCTGGATCCTCATCAGTCTGGTTGCTGAGCCAGACACTCAACCAAGACTCACAGTCAGTAAGGCACTGCACGTGCTGCCTCCCTCTCCTCTGTCCTAATTCTCTTAAACCTTTCTGCTGCATTTGACACCATTCATCATCCCATCCTCCCAATCAGCACCAGGGATCTGCAGGACAGCCCTG
The DNA here is from genome assembly GCA_027575975.1 of Cathorops multiradiatus. Classification (NCBI taxonomy): domain Eukaryota; kingdom Metazoa; phylum Chordata; class Actinopteri; order Siluriformes; family Ariidae; genus Cathorops; species Cathorops multiradiatus. The sequence goes on from JAPEKM010000015.1 coordinate 26,905,302, forward strand.
AATTGGTTCAAGTCTTACCTCTCCAGTTGCTCCTTCCAGGTTACCTAGTCTGGTACTGTATCAGCACCACGCCCACTTGCCCCAAGGTTGTCCTTGGTCCACTTCTCTTCTCCCTCTACAACAAGTTTCTTGGCCTGATTATCTCTGCTCATGGTCCATTCTATGACTGCTATGCTGATGATACTCAATTGTTTCGCTCTTTCCTTCCACCTGACACACAGGTCTCTGCTTGCCTGTGTGACATCCAGAGCTGGATGAACAACCATCACCTGAAACTCAACCCAGGCAAGACGGGGGTGATCTACATTCCTGTTACATCCTCTCCACCCCTGGACTTTGTCATCTGCCTGGGGGACATCTCTAGGTCACCTTCACCCAGCACACCACCTAGGGGTGGTGTTCAACGACAGACTCTCCTCTTCAGCAAACATCACTGCAGTGACCTGGACGTGCTGATTTCTCCTTCACAACAATTCAAAGGATCTGTCCCTTCCTCACCACCTAATCTACTCAGCTCCTGGTCCAAGTGCTCATCCTCTCCCACCTGGACTTCTGCAACTCTCTCCTCCCTGGGCTCCCAGCATCTGCTACCAGACCTCTGCAGCTCATCCAGAACGCTGCAGTCCATCTGGTCTACAACCTCCCTCATTTCTCCTATGCTATCCATCTGCTCTCTGCCCTTCACTGGCTGCCTGTCACAGCTTGCATCAAATTAAAGACATTGGTGCTAGCTTACTAGGCAGTCAAGGGGTCAGGTCCAGCATACCTCCAAAGACTGATCCAACCCAACATGCCAGCCAGATACCTACATTCCACTGCTACTGGTAATCTGGCCCCTCCTCTCTGCTCCTGCCCAGCCCACTGTCTGTCTTGGCTCCCCACTGGTGGAATGACCTTCCCATCAAGGTCAGAACTGTTGACTCGCTGACCACCTTCAAGTGCAGACTCAAGACCCACCTCTTCAGGCTGCACTTCCACCCTGCTTCCCTGCCCACTTGATCATGACATACCCAGGTTGTGTACTGTGGAGCCTCATCATGATGGCTTGGCATTAGCCAATAGGGTTTTATTTTTCTCCATTTAGTCAACTTAATTTCATTTGTTCATATACACCCATTCCTGCATTTCATGCCTGCAACACATTCCAAAAAAGTTGAGATGGGGGCAATTTAAGGCTAGTAATCAGGTAAAACAACTAAATAATGATGCAATTTTGAAATGGGTGATTGTAATCATGATTGGGTACAAAAATCAGTATTTAGTAAAGGCCTAGTCTTTGAGGAGCAAAGACGGACCAAGGATCTCCAATTTGTCAACAAATGTGTGAGAAAATTATAGAAATGTTTAAAAACTATGCTCCTCAAAGAAACATAAGGGATTTCACCCTCTACGGTGCGTCTCAACTTTAAATAATTCAAGGAACCTGGAGGAATTTCAGTGCGTAAACATCAAGGACACAAGCCAAAGCTCAACACCTGTAATCTCTGATCCCTCAGATGGCACTGCATCAAGAACAGTCATTCATCTATAGCTGACAGAACCACATGGACTTGGGATTATTTTGGCAAACCTTTGTCAAGCACTAAAATACAGAGTTACATCCACAAATGCCAGTTAAAACCTTTCTGTGCAAAAAGGAAGCCTTATGTTAACTGTGTCCAGAAGCACCGTCAACTTCTCCAGGCTCAGAGGCATCTGGGATGGACCATCACACAGTGGAAACATGTACTGCGGTCAAACTAAATCAGTATCTCAGGTATTTTTTGGAAGACATGGACATCATGTACTCCGGTCCAAAGACGAAAAGGACCATCCAGACTTTTACCAGCAACAAGTCTAAAAGTCAGGGTGTGTCATGGTATGGGGTTGTGTTACTGTCCCTGGCAAAGGTAACATTCACTTCTGTGATGGCACATTAACGCAGAAAAATACACTGAGGTTTTGGAGCAAAATACGCTGCCTTCAAGACAACAGCTTTTCCAGGGAGATTTCAACAAGACAATGCAAAACCACATTCTACACGTTACAAAAGGCGTGGCTGTGGGAGAAGAGGATGCCTGTCCCCTCTGTCTCCAATAGAGAACATGTGGAGAATTTTGAAATGAAAAATACAATGTATTTGTATGACGATGACCCTGTACTGCTGCACACCTTAAGATCTGTTTGCAGGAAGAAGAGGACAAAATAACCCTGAAACACTTAATCACTTAGTGTCTTCAGTCCCTAAACATTTTTTAAGTGTTGTGAGAAGGAACAGCAGCATTATAAAGTGGTAACTGCTTTACCATCCCAACTTTTTTTGAAATGTGTTTGAAGAATCAAAATTGCGTTTGTGAAGCAAAAAGGGAAAAAAATTAATGAGGTAAAACATCAAATACTATTCTACCGTTTTGAGCTATACAGGTCAAAGATAATTTACAAATTATTGTTTTCAGTTTTAATTTAATTTCTAAATATCATCCATCCAAACTTTTTCTGATTTGGAGAAAACCATTTTCAGTAGATATTTCCAGGCAAAAATGGGGAAAAAAAAGCTGTAGTGCAATTTTCATTTTAGATTTTTATTCCATCACAGCTTTGTTTACCTCCTGGAGCGTGCATAGGTGCCCTCCTGCCTGTGTCCTCGTCCCCTCCTTTCTCGCTCGCTGCTTGAGGAGAAGGATCGTGAGCGCCGGTGTCTAGGCTTTCTCCCTCGCTCTCGGTCACGCTCGCGATAGCGGTCTTGATAGCTGCTGCGGCTGGCCCGCTCTGACGATGCATACCGCCTAGAATGGGGCATCTGAAAACACACACACACGACCAAACGGTGCTTAGACTAAAGTCTGATTGATTCAAGGTATTAAACATTATTATACATACAGGTCACTTTTTCCATGGAATAAAAACATGTATTCTATTCTCTTCTAGCAGGTTTATTAATGCCATGCAATCAGGCCTTTCAATTACATGAAACCTGCGATGGATAACATCTTAGGTGCCCAAATTAAGGTCAAGCACCCAAAATATGCTACCTAAAGTAAAAGAAAAAAAAAAAGTGTTAATTAAATAAACTTGGCTGCATAAAACCCAATGTCTTGACTTCTTTAAAAACACAAATTAGCGAGAATTAGCATGTATTTCTCATAACTGACGCAAAATCCGCACCATTCCCATGTTGTTCTGGGTTTGTTGAATTAGCCGTAAGCCTCACGCAGAGCATGAATTCTCCATCAACAGTGATCAGCACGCCATGATTTCGGGGAGGAGTGAGACTCGCGTACCAATGACCAAAGCGGGATTTCCACATTAGGTATATCATCTTTCTCCTTCTCGAAAGAGGTATAGGGTCATTCTACGTCAATTCAACCGGGGCCCGTGCACTTAGGTCTCAAAAAATTCTGAAGAAAAAAAAAAAATCACTCGATGTACCCATGTTACCTAGGAGAAACACTGTACATTTATTTGAATGTAAGATGTATACTTTCCATGTTACAGCCAGTTTTACTGGGGGAGGGGGTGTCAATTTTGTTCACTTTTTTTTTTGTCAAAGTTCACAAGCCCATAGCTCAAGAACTAAACCATGTAGGAGGCTCAAATTTTGCATGCTG
>JAPEKM010000015.1:27252554-27265331 GCA_027575975.1 Cathorops multiradiatus
ACACGCGATTATGGTTTGAATGGGCGTTTCCATGAAGTCACTCGCTTTCTGGCAGGGAGTCGCTTTTTGGCACGACACCTGTCAGGAAACTGCGAGTAAGTATCGTTGAAGTTGTCCCAAGTAATGAGCAAGGCTTTGAGAGTCGGCACGGTCATGCGAGTTCTCTCGTCAGTCCAGGTGTTGCTCATGAGTGAAAATATTCGCTCAGCTGGAGCATTGGTACCAGGTAGGCACATGGCAAACTGGCAAAGCTGGCTGACATTGCTGTAAGGATTGCTGGGCGAACATCTCCGCCCAGCGCTTATCCGTTCCTCTTTGTCGCGCAGTAGTTGAAGCCGTGAGCGAAAAATCCCGTTATAACACGGCCTCTATATTGCAACATTATACAAATAGATCCACTGTAAGGTTGACTGCGCGCACACGCACAGCAATGCTGAATTGCTAGAAGCTTAATTGACATCTCGTTGGCTAAATATGATCGCTGTAACCGGGACAGTTTGTTAGTGTTTGGTGGAAACTGGAACATTTCAGCATCCCGACGGACCTTTGTCGGGACTCAGGACATGCAACTCAAAATCGGGACTGTCCCAGTAAAACCGGGACGTCTGAACACCCTACTCAAGCCTGCTAAAAAATTATGGGGAGGATGCATGATATACGGGTTCACTGGACTAGCACACAAGTGAGCTGAGTACCTACTCATTGTTGAACATCCATGCCTCAGAGACTCCAAGTCATTCGGCACTATGCTCAAGTCCTGGTTTCAGGCTTGAGGGAAGGAGGATACCCAAGAAATTTTCTGGGGAGGCTGATGCCCTTGAGGTCAACAGGGCAGCCTCCACTCCACATATTGCTCCAGAGGCCAACAAGGTAGACTCCGCTCCACAACTCACTCCAGAGATCGACAAGGCAGCTTCTGCTCCAGAGCTCATGCCAGAGGCTGACAGGGTGGGCTCTTCTCCAAAGCTTACACCAGAGGCTGACAGGGACTGTCTCAACACATGGGCTCACACTTCACCATTCACAGGCCACTTGGGCATTAGGGGCATATACCAGCTCTTCAGGTCCAAATACTGGTGGCCCCACACACTCATCGACGTGCATAACCATGTCTCCTCCTGCACAGTGTGTGACCATGCCAGAGCCCATGCCAAAGCCTATGCCTCTGAGTCCATATCTGAGTACAAGGCCATGTCAATGCCTGAGTGAGCCCATGCTCAAACCCATGTCAATGCCTGAGTCCATGCCAAGATCAAAGTCTAAGCCAGAGTACAAGCCCATGTCCACTCTTGAGCCCATGCCAATGCCTGAGTCTATGCCCATGCAGGCAGCTGCATCCTTGCCAATGCCAGGGTCCATGCTCATGCCCATGTTCAAGTCCATGCCCATGCCAATACCAGGGTCAATACCTATGCTCAAAAGCCCATGTCTAGCCCTGAACCCATCTCTATGCCTGAGCCCATGCCCATGTCTAAATCTATGCTGGAGCCCATGTTTGTGCCTGAGCCAATGTCTATGCCCATATGCACACCAATGTCTAAGCCTGAACCAAAGCCTCCACCTGCATCCATGCTCCCATTCAAGGCCCAGCTAGAACCCAAGAGTGGAGCTCTGACGGGACTTCATCTAGTGACCAGGTCCAAGGATGAGGACCTGAGGTTTTGAGTTGGGGGGGGTTCTGTCATGTCCATGTGTGTTTGCACTCTAAACATGCAATGCACGACCAAGTCTACCATGTGTAGCGTGTGCTGCAAGGACTAATTACTATGTACCCCATGTTATATATCCCATGTTTACCAACTCTACCGATTCATGCGGTAGTCTGCTACTTTTGACAGGTGGATACTGCCAACCAATTTAAGTTCTAAAAACTACTGCATGACAGAATAATCAGCAAACACAGCTGGATTTGCTGTTCTGATCTCACTTCAGCTGTTTTTGACACGGGATACAAGTATATAGCATCAAATAGTCATATTAAGTGAAGCCAAGAGCCAATGGAACAGTGTGAAAATGATGTTGAATCTAAATGGTATTGTTTTATCGCACCATTCTTGTTCTAGCCAATTGGCAATGAGGTCATATATTACAACAGATAGCGCTAGTATTTGTAAAGGCCAAACATGGTCTGATGATCATGAACAATGAAAACTGAAGAAAAAAAAGATTCACTATGACAAGTTCAGAGCGACTTGGTCATCAGATCATCCATGCATCAAAGCATCAAGGCAAGGTAAAAAACATGCATTTTGTGAAGTATGTTGGCCTGATTTCTCGATTTTCTTCAAATATGGCACTCAGAATGGAGGAGAATGCACAATTGTACACCTTTTTTTTTTCTTCAAAATTTACTGTTGGGGCATGCCTCCAGACCCCCGAGAAGAGCATGATTGTGTTGTGTGATCTGACTTACCACTTTTCATTCTCAGGGGGTTGCTAAGTACCTTTTCCTGATCAGAGCACAATCATGGCACATGTTTATAAGGACTCCACAAGCACACAGACTTGGCAAAATATACGCGTTGTACTTAGCATTCTTCATTATTGTGTGTTAACTGACTGAAGTATGATGTGACTGAAGTATGTGTGCCTTCCCCAGCCACAATGATTGGTAAATATCATGTACATCTGGAAGTCTGTTGCCTGTGATAAGTTCTGCTGTTCTCACCACTTTCTAGAAACTATTGTGGCTGTGGATAAAGCACTTGCCAGTTAGGATGCTCTCCATAGAACAGTGGTGGTTGATGAGGATGGTAAGGGCCAGTCCACAATTCTTTAGCTTCAACAGAAAATAAGGGTCTCTGGTAGGCAGACCTATATGTCCCCATACGTACTGTATGAACACCATGCACAGTGATCTGATACAGCCTTGTCACGGAATTCCCTAACATTCAATGTTTTTGAATTGCGATGGCTACAGAACCATAACAATAGAATCATCTGGCTGGTCTCCCTACTGCAATGTCACCTGAATATCTTGTCCATTCATAACTATTGCATCTGGTTGAAAGACCTGAAGAAGTGGGTCTGTCAGTCAAAAGCTCAGTGCCGAGTTTCCTAAAAGCATCATAGCACAAAGATCATTGTTAAATGGTAGAGCGAGTAGCACAATGAACACTCTCTCTCCTAGTTAAGATGCTCTTAGCATTAAGAGGCTTTTGGGAAACCCACCACAGACTGCTATGCCAAATATTCAGGGTTTTTTTTTAAAGTAAAAACCAAAGTATATGCTCTGCCCAGTCACAGAACTTTTAACTGTGCTATTGACCTGCAGTCTGCTACTCCTCATAGGTCACATGTCTATCTTCTATTTCCAACCTAAAGTAAAGCTATGGATGGATCGAGAGATGGGCACCACAGTACCTCTTTTGTACTGAGGTATCTGGCACCAAGACATTAGCAACATGTCCTGTAAGTCAGGGTGTGGCAGTGGGGGCTTGGTCAAGCGTCAGTCTGTGACCGGAGGGTGGAGTCAGTGAAGGTAAGTGGCAGAATTACTACATCTGATGTCAGTTAACTTGTGTTTGTGTGTCTTCCCCAGTGGCTGTGCCCGATATAAGGAGGGAGAGAGAGGAGAAAGAGAGCTCACTCTCCCCAACCAGACAACATGTGTGTGTGCGCGCACGCATGCATGCGTGGCTGGGAGAATAAATCACTGGAAAGTGAATAAATAAAAGTGTTTTGTGAACTCAAGTTCTGGCCTGCCATCCCTCTGTGCTCCACCCACCCATCCGAAGTTCAACAGTGGTGCTGAAACCCAGGATCCTGAGCACAGAGAAAACAGCCCCATGGAGTCCTCCCCCTTTGCCGACCTGGTCCATGCCCTCACCACGGCCCAGCAGAGCCAGCACCCGGCGCTAGTTACCCTCCAGAAGGAGCAGGAGCAATGGGTCGAGGCCCTGGTGCTGGCGCAGCAGGAAGATCGACAGGCGTTCCGACACCACCTCGCATCGTCGGGGTCCACCACCTCCACCTCCGCTGGCCCACCCCACCTCACCCTAATGAAGATGGGCCTGCACGACAATCCCGAGGCCTTCCTCATGCTCTTTGAGCAAGCAGCAGAGGCCTCGGGCTGGCCGGTGGAACAGAGTGTGGCGCGCCTCCTCCCCTGCTAACGGGTGAGGCGCAGCTGGCCATGCTACAGCTCCCCGCCGACAGCCGGCTGGTCTACGTTGACCTCCACCTGGCTGTCCTCCAGCATGTGGGGCGCACCCCAGAACAACATCAACAGCGCTTCTGCTCTCTGTGCCTAAAGGAGGTTGGTTGGCCGTTTGCGTTTGGCCAGCAGCTCCAGGACGCCTGCAGGTGGTGGCTGAGGGCTGACAACCGCAACGCCATGGGAGTCATCGATCTGGTAGCACTGGAGCAGTTCATCGCTTGACTACCTGAAGGGACGATGATGGTCCAGTGCCATCGTCCAGCGTCGCTGGATCAGGCCATCGAGCTGGCGGAGAATCATTTGGCAGCTGTTCTGACGGCAGGACAACATGTCTCCTCTCTTCTCCTCTCCTCTCCTCTCCCTCTCTCTCTCTCTCTCTCCTTCTGTGTCTCATCCTTTCCCTGTTCCCCCACCACAGAGGCGGGGGCCGGCTCCACCCCAGCCGGCCTGCCACACCCACGGTGCCCTCCCATTTCCCACTTCCATGTCTGTCACCCCCCTCAGGTAAGTGAGCCCCAGGGCGCAGGTGCAGAGAGAGAGCCTGGGCTGGTTTGCTGGTGCTGCGGGGACCTGGGGCACCTCCAGAATCATTGCACAGCAATGGAGGTGGGTGCGGTGGTCCGGATCGATGACACGCCAGGGACCACCCTCGATTGAGCAAGAGCGTATCACATACCAGTGAGTATCCAAGGGGATACGTATCAGGCTTTGGTGGACTCTGGCTGTAATCAGACTTCAATCCACCAAAGCCTGTTGCAAGACGAGGCATTGGGGGGAGCACAATTGGTGAAGGTGTTGTGTGTGTACAGGGATGTTCACAACTACCCTTTAGTGTTGGTCCACATTCTATTTCGAGGGGAGAAATTCAGCGTAAAGGCGGCAGTTAATCCTCGCCTTACCCACTTGATAAATTTGTGGACTGATTAGCCGGGATTTCGGGAATTAATGACTCATTTAGTGAAGAGTGGGTCCTGCCGTAGTTCAGCAGGGGGAGGTCCTGGTGTGGCATTGGTGGGAGCAGCTGTCACAGAGCCGTCCACGTCATCTCCGCATCAGAGCGAGGAGTCGGAGGCTCCTCCTCCCTTTCTCAGGGAATCCCTCGTGGATTTCAAATTAGAACAGTCGCGGGACAAGACTCTGTGGCATGCATTTGACAAAGTGAGAGTAATTGATGGTCAAACACTCCAACCAAATGCCACCCCATCCTTCCCCTATTATGAAGGACAGATTATACCAAGTGATGCAGGACACTCAGACTAAGGAGCTGATTACACAGCTTTTGATTCCAAAGAGCCACCGGGAATTGGTATTCCAGGTGGCTCACTTTAATCCCATGGCCAGACACTTGGGGCAGGATAAGACACTAGCCTGAATAATGCCCTGGTTCTATTGCCCAGGCATTTGTGGTGATGTCTGTAGGTGGTGTACGGCATGCCGCGAATGCCAGTTAATAAATCCAGTGGCCATTCCAAAAGCGCCTTTGCGCCATCTACCATTAATCGAGACCCCGTTCGAAAGGATTGGGATGGCTCTCCTTGGGCCATTAGATCAGTCAACACAAGGATATCGCTTTATTTTAGTTCTGGTGGACTATGCAATGCGATACCCGGAAGCAGTGCCTCTTCGCAATATCTCAGCACATCGTATTGTGGAAGCGCTCTTCTGCGTCATCTCCTGAGTTGGAATCCCAAAGAGATTCTGACTGATCAAGGCACCTTGTTTATGTCACACACACTGAGCGAACTGTATGGGTTATTGGGAATTAAGCTGATCCGCACCAGTGTTTATCACCCACAAACGGACGGTTTAGTTGAAAGGTTTAATTGCATGCTCAAGAATATAATTAAAAACTTCATTCATGAGGACGCATGCAATTGGGATAAATGGCTCGACCCCTATTATTTGCAGTGTGAGAAGTCCCACAAGCCTCAATGGGGTTCTCCCCGTTCTAATTATTATATGGGCGTAAGCTGCACGGCATCCTAGATGTACTGCAGGAAAATTGGGAGGAGGGACCTTCCCTGAGCAAGAATGAAATTCAATATGTTATTGACCTGTGCACAGACCTTCACACACTCACACACCTAACCCAGGAGAATTTGCAGCAGGCTCAAAAATGGCAAATCTGCCTGTACAACAGGGGTACATGCCTTAGGGAGTTCGCACTGGGAGATAAAGTACTCATACTGTTGCCCATTTCAAGCTCCAAATTAGTCACCAAGTGGCAAGGACCCTTTGAGGTCACATGGCGAGTCGGGGATGTTGACTATGAGGTGAGGCAAATGGACAGAGGTGTGGCGCTACAGATTTACCACCTCAATCTGCTCAAACTCTGGAATGAGGAGGTCCCCATGACGTTGGTGTGGGTGGTTTGGGAGAAGGCGTAGCTGGGGCCAGAGGTTCAAAAAGGAACATTGACATCGCTTACCTCTCTGGTCCCCTGTGGAGACCACCTCTCCCTGACCCAACTCACGGAGGTTGCCCAGTTGCAGACTGAATTTTTGGACGTATTCTCGCCCCTTCCCAGCCACACCTGCCTCATAGAACACCACATTGAGATGCCCCCTGGGGTGGTAGTGTGCAGCCACCCTTACAGGCTACCCGAACACAAAAAAAAAGTGGTTTGGGAAGAACTCAAGGCCATGCTCGAAATGGGCATTGTCGAGGAGTCCTATAGTTACTGGAGCAGCCCGGTGGCCTTGGTTCCCAAGGCCAATGGGTTGGTCTGGTTCTGTGTGGACTATAGAAAAGTCAATGTGGTGTCTAAATGTGATGCGTACCCAATGCCTCATATTGATGAGTTGCTGGATTGACTAGGCATGGCTTGCTTTTATTTGACACTGGATTTAACAAAGGATTATTTGCAGATCCCCTTGACTCCACTATCCCGTGAAAAAAATGGCCTTTTCCACATCTTTTGGCTTACACCAATTTGTCACACTTCCTTTTGGGCTGTTTGGGGCGCCCACTACGTTCCAGCAGCTTATGGACAGGGTCCTCCACCCCCACGCCACCTATGCAGCCACATACTTAGATGATATTATAATCTATGGTAACGACTGGCCACAGCATCATCATCATCATCATCATCATCATTTTTTCCCACTTGGCAAGTGATCGGCCTAGGGGCACGGTTGCTGGTGGATGGTGCGAAGTCTTTGTAACAGCAGCTGCAAGAAGCTGTCCTTGTTCATCATTGGTTTTAGTGCTTGCTTGTGGTCTACTCCCAGGACTTCCTCTTTCTCCAATTCCTGTGCTTGTCAAACAATACCCTTTTCTGAATGGCGTTATTCGGCATTCTGCATATATGTGCGATATATTTTAGATATTGCATATGGCAGAATTCTTCAGGAGGTTGCAACTTAGTTATTTCGTAGCGCTTTGTGTTTGATATCTTAAACGACCAGTCCAGTTCAGCTTGGGATGATGCATCGGTATCTTTCTTGTGTTGATTTGTAGTGGGAGCATTTTTTCTTGCCAAGCCTCCAGCTGTCATTTTTCTAAGAAACCCATTCCAAATAGTATTGATCTTCTGGAGTTCTGCATTGGTAAACTCCCATGTCTGGATACTGTACATTAATCTGGACCGTACACACGGCGTAAGAATTTTCATGTGGGTATTTAGATGTATTTCCTGATCAGTAAGCACCTGTTTGAGTTCATTCCACATCTCATATGCCGAGGAGATCCTGTGATGCAGAAATGTTGATGATTGCTTTGAGTTAGAAATAAGGTGTCCAAGATGGCGGAATTTTCTCACATTTTTGATTTCTACATTGTTGATACTCAGCAGGCTATTTTGCGCTTTGATATTCTCGTCCACATTAAAGGCCATAGTCTCCGTCTTCTTGTACGACATCTGTAGGCTGAATCTGGAGAATGTGGTGTCATAAATCACCAGGATCTTCTTCAACTCATCAACGTTTTCAGAGAGAACTACAATGTCATCTGCATACCTGAGCTCTGATATCCTGGTCACGCCATACGCTTTACCGGTGCGACGTTCACGGGGGGAGACTTCGTTTGGTATAACATACTCAATACATGCACCGGTCTGAGGGAACAGTTTGATGATCTCATGTTTGGCACATCGCATGACAAAGTCCATGTACTCATTGAATATTGTAGGGCTTTCAAGAGCTCCTTGACGGCATCCCACATAGGTATAGAAGTAATGACCAGTACCCTTTATGCAGGCCATTGTGCCAGTGTAGAGCGCTTTCATGATGGAGATCAGCTTGAGGCACCGGAGGCGGATCTCTAAGACACGAAAAAGTGCTTCCCTCGGGATCCAATCGTACGCCGCTTTAAGGTCGATGAAGCATACATAAAGTGGCTGTTTCTCTTTTTCCAGTATGTGCCGTAGAATGAAGATTGCATCGCAAGTTGATTGATTCTTTCGAAAGCCAAACTGGTTGGGCATTATGATCATTTCGTAGATAGGTCTTAGCCTTTGGATTACAACCATAGATACTAACTTGGACAGCATTGCTATAATAGACAATCCTCTGTAGTCCTCCGGTAGGGTCCTCACACCCTTTTTGTATAGGCAAGTGATTGAAGATAGTAGCCAGGTACGTGGGACAGTAGTGTATTCCCAGATCATTCCTAACAGAAACACCAGGTAGAGTAGTAGTTTCTTTGAATAAGAATACTTCAGTTGCTCGCTGAAGATCTTGTCAGTTCCTTGGCATTTACCATTTTTGAACTTTGACATGCACTCCTCTAACTCTGAGGCCGTAGGTGCACTTTCATCAATACACTCTAGATTTCCAGGAGGGATGACGTGAGGGTAACGTTCAGGGGTTACCATTTCAGGCTGTATGATAAACTGCCTCTCTCCTAGGTGTTGTGCAAAATGCCCTTCTAGTTTCTCAGGTTGTATGACCTGCCGCCTGGACTTTGTAAGTGTAGAATAATCCTTAGCCAAGCGGAACTCTTCTTCAGTATTTCTTTGCTCACTAGCATCATTGATCTTACTTGCTTTGGCTTTATAGTAATCACTTTTCAATTTAAGCCGAAGTTTTCGTACTTGCTTCGACAATACTTTTCTCTCCATGGCATCAGTTGTTTTTCACCTTCTCTCCAGCAGGGCTAGGAACTCTTCATCCACCCATGGTTTATTATCCACCTCTCTTCGTTCTGATGGTATCTTTTCCTCCGTGGCTCTGTGGATCGCGCTTACAATATCCGCCGTGAACTCATCTACGTCCTTAGTGGAAGGGGGTTCCCCAAGTATTTTATCAAGACATTTACTGTATTCATTTCTGACGTATTCAGAATCCCTGAGCACCTGCATATTTGGTATCTGGAGCTTTCTGACACAAGGATCCTTTCTAAAAATGACCTTCCTCTTGCTTTTGGTTGGAAACATAGCATCAAGGACAGCAACTCGGTGGCCTGAGTCAAAAGGAACACTGGCACTTGGGTACACTCTGCAATTCTGTGATGCCCTTTTGACAAACTACTCTCCCATGATGTAATCAAGTCATCTGAAATATCCTAGGTTAGATTTGAAGGACCATCTGTGTTGAGGTGTCCTGGTAGCAAACAAGCTGTTTAGAATATAGAGGCTATTGTTTTCTGCAACTTCGATAAGCTTTGTGCCATTGAAACTTGTGTGCTCGTCATCATTAAATCGGCCAACACTCTGTTATTCTGGCAGGAGTCTTTGCCAATTGTGGCATTAAAATCACCGCACACAACCATCTTAAAGGATGGGTGAGATTTTTTAGCTGCTGTAAGTGTGCTGTAGAATACTTCTTTACTAGAGATTGAATATGTTTCATCTGGGGAATAGCACGATATAATCATCAGTTTAATACCATGTAATGATACTCTGGCCAAGATGATTCTGCCCTCCATGAGATACTCTATGTCAATAAGCTTGACAAGGGGCGCCAGCACTAGTCCATAATATAATACTCGCCACCCTTTCAGTACATTATCCCTGAATTCAACCTCTCCTTGTCCGGTCATGCGTGTTTCTTGTATACAGCATATATCGTGTTGTAATTTCTTTATCTGCAATCTGCCAGTTTCATTTCGCATTTTGAGGTTCTTACATTTATTGTTCCAAGTTTGACATGATGGTAATTCTTTAGTTTGCGCTTTGCCTTATGGTTGGTCACTGCCATACTCCGGGAATATATACAATATGATAGTAAAGTGATTTAGCAATAAAGTAATATAACAATAATTGAATGAATAAATGAATGATCATCTAATTCAAGGACTAGAACTTTTTCTACCTTTTAATAATTATCCAACTAGGAAGAAAGAGGTGACTTCACAACCTAGCGCCAGTGACTCCGTTGGCTCACTCAGTCGCAAGACCGAGATCTCCAGGGTGCACAGTCTGTCCTAATGACGGAGGTGGAGTATGGCTTGAATACGAGAGGCAGTTAAGCTTGGCTGGACTTACAAACACTACCTTCCAAGATTATCGGATATATTACTATATCCGCGAGTTACGCGTCAACATCCCATGCATTCCAAATCTTCGCTTACTGAATTAGACACTGTATATGAAAACTATGTTAAAGATCTCATGATACAGTCTAAACCAAAATCATGTGTCCTGGATCCAGCACCTACCAGCATCGTCAAACAGTTGATTGTTGTCTTGGCTGAACCACTCATAAGAATTGTTAATGTCTCACTGTCAGGCATTTTTCCAGGTTCTTTAAAGAAAGGTGTTATCCGTCCGACCATCAAGAAACCAAGTCTGGATTGTGATGTTCTTTCAAGTTATCGTTCTGTCATGAACATAGCCTTCCTTTCCAAGACTCTTGAACGTGTTGGATCTGTGTGGCTTAGATACGTTATCTTAATGACAATAATCTACTTCCAAGGCTTCCATCTGCATACAGGTGTTTTTTACAGTACTGAAATTGCCATCTTATGCGCGTTCAATGATGTGCTAACTGCTATTGATGATCATCAAGAAGTAGTATTGGTTCTTTTGGACTCATCCTCAGCCTTTTATATGATGGATCATATGCTGCTGTTAGAAAGACTTCAACATCGTTACGGTATTCATGATATGCCACTTCAATGGTTCAGTTCCTACCTTGATGACCACACCCAATCTGTCAAAGTTAAAGATATGTCATCATCTGAAAGGGCGTTGCTCTATGGTGTACCCCAAGGTTCAGTACTGGGCACTCTGATATTTGCTCTGGTTTTTGCACCTATAGAGGATGTTATAATTGCTCATGGTCTACAGGACATGCTCTATGCTGACGACACCCAGCTTTATATCTTTATCGACCCTAAAGATGATCACTGTGCCGTGGTTTCCAAAATTGAAATGTGCATCACAAACATCCTCATTTGGTGTACAAAAAAACAGTCTTGCCTGTAGCCCAGGCAAGACTGAAGTTTTGCACCTGTCTTCAAGATTTGCTAAGTATCATGAACAAATCCTTGGAATTAACACTCAATGATACTGTTCTCACCTTCTTCTGCTGTACGTGATCTGGGAGTTATTGTTGATACCCATTTGCAGATGGTAACATGTTAACAGCGTTTGCAAATCTGCCTACTACACACTGAAGAACAATCACAAGAGTAAGAAATTACGTCAATCAGCAAGACTGAACATTTGGTTCCTGCTTTTATTACATCCAAGCTTGACATGTGTATCAGCATTTTGATTGGACTGCCATCAACGGAAATTGATAAGCTCCAACTTTTGCAGAATTCCGCAGCAAGACTCGTTGTGAGGGCAAAAAAGAACAAGCATTTCACACCAATTTTGAAACATTCATTGGCTCCCAGTTCTTACTTTTATGATTTTATGAGTTTACATTAAGATCTTAAAGTCTATCCTTGCTCTTGCAAGGATAGACTTTAAGATCTTAATGATAACATTCAAGGCCCTCACAGACCAAGCACCAGATTATATAAAATAGCTTTTGGTTCAATATAAACCTGTCCGTTCGCTACGGTCAGCATGCCAAAATTTGTTGGTTGTTCCACAGACAAGAACAAAGTATGGAGGCAGAGCTTTTATAGCAGCAGCCCCAAGACTATGGAACTTTATGCCTTCTGATATATGACTTTAAATAAATAAATAAATAAATAAAAATCAGTGAAGACATCTTAAACATTTTCATTAGATTAATAATGGACCATTAACAATAGTTTATATTAAAAAATAATATATACATACATTATATATTTTAGTGTTGTCTTTATTATTCTTTCTTCTTTTTAAGCATTATCATAGGTTTTGGAAAAGCATAGAGACAACCATATTATGCTCCAAGTTCATCCCATGAGAAAACTGGTCTTTTCACACAACTGACAATCTTCTTGACAAGAAGCCTGGGTTTGGGGGGAACCAGCCTGTCCTGCCAGAACATTCGCAGCTGGCTACATGATGGACGTATGGGAGAAGTGGCATGTCGTGTGCCTGGCGGTTCTTTCTGTGGAGGACATTGAGGATATTTAACTATTCGGAACCATGATAACAGGACTTTTGCTGATTGGACTAGGCATTGCCCTGGTGTATCGAGGGAATCAGAAAATGGTGGTAGCTGTTCAAAGCCCCATAAAGCTGCCCGACATGATTGAGGCGGTGGGCAGAGCTGTCGGCACTCAGACTGTGGCTA
>JAPEKM010000015.1:27401456-27413509 GCA_027575975.1 Cathorops multiradiatus
GAGTGGGACCATTTTCCGTCCACATGTTGCATATATTTTCCTGAAAAACTGTTATAACTCACAGAAGAAATAACACACAGTCCTAAGACTGCCCATGTAGTTTGTTCATATTTTTATTCCCAATAAATAATTATCTATTGTTAATGTTTTTTTTTATTATTCACTTTAAATCTAGACATGATAGAATGTGCCTACTTCTCATAGAATCTGCCGGTATCTACTATGCGTGCTTTTCCTCCAGTTTTTGCAAGATGGCAACTCTTATTTTAACCAAAACAAACAGGCTTCAAAATTGTACAATGCCAATAGATGGCGCCATGTTGTCTACTCACATTCAGTCATTGATTTAAAGTGTTTCAAAATGCATGACTCTCTATTTTAGTGCTATAGACTAATCCTAACAGGTTTATTATGTATCTGAATGTATTCATCTGAATAACATGTATCCAAATTCCATTTCAGCTCCTATAAACCCAAAAGCTGCACTGAGATCCAAGATAGTTGCTGAGTTTTTGGTGAGTCTTGACTAGACATTGCTGAATATCATCTGAGGGACGGTAAATAAGAATGTACTTAAAATGTTTCTGTGGCATGTACTCGCTGTCTGATTACCTTTGTCTGATCTTTTCTTTCGGCAGCCCTCAGTGTTTATCGAGCATCTCACTAACTACAGGAACTCCATGGATGAGATTGAACTCCGAGAGAAGCAGCTAGCTGCAATGAGAGTGGATGTCTGCAGCACAGTAGCTCTGAAGAAACTCAAAGGTCGCTACTACATGCACATAAGAAATCATCTTTGGAACTAATGCAATCATCCTTTTTTTTTTTTTTAATGTCATGTTACCTTTTTGGAGCAGTTTATGTTCTGTACTGTACCTTGGATAATCATGCTTTTATGTGAAATTAAATATTATTGTTCTGCATTCCTTTATTCTTTTTAGATAAAGCAGGTGGCAAACGTTTTTCTAAAGATTTTGAAGATGGTAGTGCAAAACTGCAGGACTTTGTAGCCTTTCTGGATGAAGAAGTGAAAAAAGGACCTGCTCTGATTGAGGCTCTGGAGAATGCTGACATTTTCTATGAGATGCAGTACAAAGAGGTCAAGATTGTGACCAATGTAAGTCATGTTGGTAGTTTATTGGGATAAAATTGTCCATCTTTAAGTTTAGTCCAATGCATCTGTGAGTTCAATATAAATGAAAATTTGTTATAAAAATAAAATTCCATTACGTAAGCTGACTTTGGAAAAAAACCCACACTTCATTTCCTTAGGCCTATCAGACTTTTGCCAACCGAGTGTTGCATCTTAAGAAGAAACTGGATGCACTCAAAGCTTCTTTACCTGACCCAAATGACTCACCAATCCCTTCTCCTTCTGAGGATGCTCCATCCCCCACGGGTTCTGAGTCACCCTTCCATGGCTTAACCCAAATTGGTACCCCAGACCCAGAGCTGGATGGTCAGGCAATGGAGGAGGACCTGATCGCTATTGGTGATGCTCCTAGTCCACTCTCTTCCCCTGGGGACAAAGACAACCGTGATGTAGAAGACATGGAACTCTCAGATGTTGAGGAGTTAGTAGAACCAGAGATCATCGGTAAGAGAAAATATTGTAATGCATCTCCTGCATTTGGAGAATTTGTGAACCAAATATGGCGAGCTTTCTTTGCTGTTTTTTGACCCCTCAGTAGAAGAAAGAACAGAGCAGCCTGGCCCTGCTAGTGTGTCCAGTCAGACCCTGGCTCTTAGTGTCACTGAACCATCTCAAATCAGTCAGGCTGCAGTGGAGAATGAAACCACAACTCCAACCACAACCCCAACAACAGGGACTCTTCCTATTAATCTGGCTGGTGTGGATTTGGGCAAAATCAGCTCCATTATTAGCACGCTCACAAATGTCATGAAGAACACTGGTAAGGCCATTACAGATGCATCCTATAGAAGTGGAAATACTGACTCACTAAATCTATTTTAACAGTGAGAACTCAAACTACAGTAGTAAACAAGTAGTGGAATGTTTGATTTTGTTTAGGGGTATCTGGAGCTATATCACCAGCTTTGTCTATCTTTTACCCCCAGCTACAGGAGTAAGCCCACCATTTCGATCATCCACCAGTACTTCAAGCAGTCTTTCTTCAACCAGTTCAACACTCAAGAGCCCCACAGTCTCTTCCTTGCCAGCTGTTCCTGCATCTAACTCGCTGGCCAAAATACTATCCAAGGTGGACATCAACCCGAGCACCCTGCTAAACGTCTTGTCTAAAACCCAAGGACAGGGGATGGGCTTTCAGGGTATGAAATTGATTTTTTTTTTTTTTTGTTAAAACCAAAAAAAGAACATTGAGAAATATATTTGGTATGCAAATGAAACTCTTGATGTGGTGATTGTGCAAACTTGGACCTTGTTTTGAAGCTCATGAAATGCAGCTCTCCCAGTCTGTGGCAGTGTGCAATCATTAATTTGTTCTGGAAGTTGGGTTTGAGGTACAAGAGAGTATTTCCCAATAGAGAATCTTGCCCAAATCAGATTGGTTGATCAGTAGAGCTTTGTTTACTAATCCCCCTCCCTTTCTTTTTTTCTTTCTCTCTTTCAGGACTGTCTTCCTTCCTGAACAATCAGACAACAGTAAACTCCACTCCTTCAGACTCTCATTTGGACCCATCACCAGACCCCACTCATAAAACCCATGCCTCTCCCAATATCAATCCCGTGCCACCTGCTCTTACGGTGATGAGAAGCTCTACCGCTCAGACAGATGTGATGCTCCAGTCTTCTCTATCTCCCAGCACTATTCAGACCAGAGATCTTCAGAATGAAGCAGAGGAAGACACAGAACAGCCAGTTGTTTCTGTCACCTCTACATTGGACTCCAAAATTGATGGTTTCCTTCAGGGGAATCCAGGGTTGAGAGGCTTAAATATGGGTTTCCCACCTGTTCTTCCCTGGACTAAAGCTGTTGATAGTCCTTCAGCGAGCACAGAAAACCTAGGGGGAACTCCTGTGAGGGATGAGTCTGGTGCAACACCAACTCAAGATGAGGTCATGGATGAACCTGCAGTACAACCATTCTTGTATCAAGGAAGACCTCTGCAAACGGCTTCAACAGCTGCTTCCGCACTTGTACCGGTCAGTGGACTGCCCGTGTCCACGTATGCTAATAATTCCTGGCAAGAGCAGAACAGGCACGTTGTACAATATGGCCCTGGGTTACAGCATAGCGGAAATCACTACCAGAGGAACTTTACAGTAAAACAAGAATTCCCAAGTTCAGGGCTACCGCTTATAGAAACGGGGCATTCTCAGCATGCTGAATCGTCAATGGCAGACAAGAATCAGAACTCAAATAAAAATAATGAGACCCTGGAGCGAATAAGTGTCGAAACACCATTGTCCAATGCTGGAGCAGACAATACTAGCTTGGCAAATGATGGCTGGTATTGTGATGCTCGTGGACATGATCAAAAGCAGCGTGCTGGTACCAGCTCTGAATCATATAAAGGAAAACAGCACCAATCTGAAGAACATGGACATGATACCAGTCCTGCACCTTTCTTCAACACCCCATTACCACCCCCTCCACCAATCCCTAAGCTTCCACCTCCTCCTCAGGACTTTCTCCCTTCAGTGGTAGGAGGAATCAAAGATCCTGTTAAGCTGACACATATTGCCGACAATGCACAGGCTGGTGGTGATATCCCGGTGTATCTCTCAAATCCTGTTCCTCATGATGATTATGATGAACGTCTCCTCAATCAGATCCCAGTCAAAGAACCTTTACATCCCCATCTGAGCACGCCAGGGCCTCAGCATTGTGCAGTTGCACCACATCCTGTTCGTCTGGGCCCCCGGAATGGCCCTGTGGACTTGAATCATCGTCCCAGAATCCCTGTACACAATCAGCAGCACCCTGTTATGCCCCGTCCAAGTCCCCCATCTACTGTACAGGAGTACCGTGAGAGTACTGTGAGTCCTTCACATGCTGTATCTGAAGATGCCTATGTGGACCCACACTGTGATGTGCCCCCTTGCAGCTCTCCTCCTCCTCCTCCTCCTCCTCCTCCTTTCAATGTTGAGCACCCTGTCTCGCCTCATACGCTCACGTTTTATCCTGAAGAGAGAGTTTTACCACTACGCCATCCAGAACCTAGATTACGTCCGCGATTCGAGCATAGGACTCCTCCACCGCATCACTATCGTCCTCCACGGCCTGGTCACTACCCACCACAGAGACCTCTCCATCGTCCTCCGCCACCACGTATTCCTCATCCCAGTGATCCACTATTCCAGAGAGGGAAGAGATACGGTCCTCCTTTTGGAGGTCCTCCAAGACCTGCAGGTCCGTTTTATCCTCCGAAAAGACCTTTTCTGCCACCACGGTACTGAACTGTTAGCACATCCAAATGCTAGAGGACAAGATTTATGTGCTGACAACCATGCAGCGCCAAGCTTCCACTAGGCTTCATTAGATTACACTCTGAATATCTACTCTGACTATTTACTCTGACAGTCAGTCCATATATGAAAGAACACTGGTCTCGTGCAGTTTGAGGGTCTGTGCTCTGTCCTGAATTGCAGAAAGAGCTTTGATCTTTGTATGGGCTGTGAAGGGGCGTGACTGTGTCATCATGTAACGAGAGCCAAGTCAGCAAGAGAATGGGGGAGACAAAGATGTCTGAAGTAGAAGAAAGAAGAGAATTGCTACAGGAATCCTGGAGAGAAGATGGATCATGCAGGTGGAGCAGCCATGAAAATGCAAGCTAAAGAGAAAATGAGGTGGTTATACTTTTATTTGATTTGTTCTTTGCCATTTATTTTTATTCACAGTTCTAAGCCAGTGTTTGGAATGGTTTGATTCTAGTCCTCCATCCTTCCTTTGTGTGTTTGCGTGAGCACTTGTGTGAATGTATGCCTGTCTTTGGGTCTGTGCCTGAACAGGTGTATCTATCCGTCTATACCAGAAGTGCACAACTCCTGCTCCTGGAAAGCAGTTTGCTGTTTCCCCTGCATAGATCCAGCTCATCCATTTCATCAGTTACTTACAGGGAACTAAGTAGGCAGGGAAATAGTTAAACTGTGCTTAATTTTAAGATACCCAGAGCAGATGATGTGCAGGGCTGGTCTAAACTATTTGCATTTAAAAAAAAAAAATTAACTGTGATTTTTCTGTTAAAATTTGCTTCACTTGCTCATATGTTTTGTACATGAATTAAAACTGGATGTACAGTTGCTTTGAGTAGACTAATTTCTACTTGGGTAATAGGCAAACTGTAATCCATTGAGTCTCAACCTAAACTTTTGGAGATTTGACATGTGTTCCATGTCTATCATCATTTAAGTACATCGTTTACCGCCGTTCAAGTTTTGGGATCGCCTTTTGAAAGTTCGGGACATGCTGAGCAAGCCGTGTGAGTGAGGTGTGTGTGCGCGCGTGCGTGTGTTTGGTAGGAGTGGAGTTTAAAGGAATAATCAAATTTTCTACACTGAATGAAGATGCTGAAGAGAAGAACTTATTCTGTCGTGGAGCCTGAATCAACATTTACCCCCATCCTCCAGTTCCTCTAGCGTCATCACTGTACTGACTTCAATAAAAGTGTTTTTTGAAAGAAAAAAAAAACTCCATGGGAGAGTGCACTGTTTCTCAACCATGGTGTGTCTGAGTCATTTCATCTTCGCTATACATTAGAAGGCTGCTTTGTCTGGTTTACATACATTTTTTTTGGAACTAATTTCATACCTACCTACAATAATTTTCTTGAACTTGGCTAAATCCTAAAACTATACATCCATACTTGTAAATATGATTTGTGCAACAGGCAGTGCAGCATGCTTAATGTTTGAGGTTGCAAAAAAAAAAAGTTCAAACAAACTGGAGCACACTTGAACAAAGCTAAGAAAAAAAACCTGATGTGTGAGAAACACTAATTTTTGTTTGTCTTATCTTTAAATGAGACAAGGCCTCAATGTAAACTCTGCTAAAGTTAATTTACTTTTTATTTTAAACTAGAAAGGTTTTTATAGACTTGAACATAGAAAAAAATGGGATTAGCTGTACAGTCTTTACTGAGATAGCATGCTGGAAGTGCGTTAAAAATAAAAAAAAATCCTTCATGACCGTGTCCAGACATCTGTTCATAAATTGCAGGAAAAAATTCCACAGATTTATTCAAAGTTCTATGTAGTTAAATGTAAACAGCCATTCAGATGAAAAATGCACCACATGAGTCATTATGGCAGTCAAAATTAGGGATACAAATGTGTTTAAAGGCTGCCTCATAAATTTGTTAAACAAATGTTATAAATACATTACCAAATAGTTTGTATATTCAAATCTGACTGTCAACCTCCAAACTTTGATCAAGTACATCATGTGGTATGTGCTGTGTGAAGTCGCTTAGTGTCACGAAGTACACTTTTACTTTTTTCTTTTACTCAAGCAAAATGGGATTTTAGTTAAGCAACCTTTTAGGACCATGAAAAACCCTTTTTGCTAAGGAGTGTACCAAATAATGAATAAAACCAGCAGTTCATTATTGGAGTATTCATACTTGCATACTTGTCTATTAGCTCTCAACATGGTCTTAAATTTTAGCCCACTTCAAATAGTGCCTTCTAGCAATCATCTTAGATAACCTGAGCAATCTTGGGTGTTTTAATAAAGAACATTGAGCTGGCTTTGAAATATATAACTAAACTGGAGAGCTCATTAACTGGTGATAAATCAAGAATGATGAACTTAGTTTGGCACCTGAGGCTGTTACAGAATTTGGATGGTAATATGTTAGATCTTGCTCTTGGTTTTTGATTCATACCCCTTTTAACGAAAAACATCAAGATGAACTATCCGCTTACCCTAATGTAAAACCCTGCATTTGGGGGAGGGGGAGTGTTGCATTTAGAAATCAACAATTCCCACAATTGTTTAGTTGAGGGGCTCTTAAAATCAGTCAACATTTACACTTGAAATCAAAATGAAATTGAAATGTTGGAATCTGAGCTCCACGGACCATGTCTTGAAATGGATTGCTGCCAGAATCCTAATTGAACCATGCAGCTTTCCTTAGAATTCAGCTTTCGAGTTCGAAAATCTAAAAACACGATACAACGACTGTGAATGTATTAAAGTGAAGATGTAGCACATTTGTTAATACATATGAAATTGTTTGTGATCTTTCAAATACATTATGCAATTAAAGGTAAAAATATCAGGTACACAAACTAATAGTTAATGTTTATGAGCAACTTAAATTTAGTTTTAAAATGTGGCGAGTTATATTTTTGAGTACTCTCTTCAGTGAGATACTCGGCCAAGTACAAATTTCTGCCCATTTGGTTTTGACAGCTTTAAGTCATTTTCACTAATTGGGGGCCAATCACCATCAATTTCCACCTTTATTGCATTTTCTGAAAAATTAAGTTTCCCAGTCCACAAATTTTGTTCAATTTTCACCAAATATGCTACAGATTATCTTCAGACCAAGACTCGCAAAAGTTATCATTTTGGATTTTAATTTTGAAACACTTTGTCCCTTACAGCAAGTTGAAATCTGTGGCAAAGCTGCCCAGTGGGAAGTGAGGTCATATCTTGACAATGGACACCAAGCATGGTACACAGACTCAGGACCTCTTTTTTGAGTGTGGCTGTGTTTTGGGAGATTCCAAGCCAGAGACAAAAGCCTTTGTCCATGATAGTTGATCAAAAATGGTGGCGAGATCATAACTCTGCTTTAACACATCAAAACCAGACTTGGTATGTGGACTGGGGTCCCCATTCTGAGGAAGCTTTTAAAAAACCAAATGGTCATTTGACCCTGGGGGGTTACAATAAGCAGAATTGCATTTTGGCCAGT
The DNA here is from genome assembly GCA_027575975.1 of Cathorops multiradiatus. NCBI lineage: Eukaryota > Metazoa > Chordata > Actinopteri > Siluriformes > Ariidae > Cathorops > Cathorops multiradiatus. The sequence continues at coordinate 27,409,305 of JAPEKM010000015.1, forward strand.
AACGATGTTTGCCTTAAAGAATTTTTGTAACTGGTAATATTGTGGGAAGTCCCAAGACGAAGACATGGCAATTTGTCATGTCAACCTAATTGATGCAGCTGCCATATTGGATTTTATTGAAAAGTTTAAAAAGTTGTGGTAACAGGCCACAAATTTTGTCTCATCTTCAAATTTAATGCGTTTTATCTTTAATGCGTATTATTTGTTGGCTTTTTGATTTCTGAAAGGCTTTGTCACAGCTGATCAAATTCAGCAGTGAAGTCACCAAACAGGAAGTGAGGTCATAATTTGGCAGTGGTCTGCTGCATCGACATCAAACTTTCCGGTTCCCCTCACAGTCCAAAGACATGCAGGTTAGGTTAAAAAAAAAATCAACATCAAACTTGGTACATGGACTCGGCACTGATTTTCAGGAGGCACAAACATTTTTGTTTGATGGCTGGGGGTACTGCAATAAGCAAAAATCTGTTTTGGACAATAACTTGATCTCTTTGCCTGAAATAAAATACTTGTCTGGTGATACTGTGGGAGGTCCCAAGGTTGAGACATGGCAACTTGTCAGCATAATTGCTCCAGTTGCCAAATTGAATTTTATCAAAAGATAAAAAAATTTCACCAAATTTGGCACAGATGATCTTCAGACAATGCCTCACACAAGGATGGATTTGGTATTTGTAAAACTGTTTGTTCCAGTCTATTGAATTTGGAAACAAATCCACCGGACACCGCGAGCTCATGTGTCAGTCAGTATTTGGTCAGTTGACACAAAATTGGCTGAGTGCACATACAGTTAACGCCCTTAACAAAATAACATGTCTCTATGCCAATTATGCCCTGCTGAGATGATTGGCCCCCACATTGGTGCTTGCATCGATGGTGTGCGCGCGCATGTATTTATTTTTTAATTAATTAACTTTGTCGCAACTTTATTTTTTGCATTTGTTGTTTACAGATGAAATTGCAGTTGATTATAAACTTGGCGGTCTATATATACACCGAAATGAAAGCAGGCCTGCTTGTGGAAAAAAATTGATTTTGAAAATTTCCAGTTGTGAAAACAATCATATTCAGATGGTTGAAAGGCTAAATTTAATAAACAAAATAAAAACCCTTAAAACATTTTTGGTCAGTTATCAATTTAATGTGGAAATTCCTTAATTTAGTTAAACTTAATATTTAAATTTAGCTGCTATTGTCAGTGTTGCTTGATATATAAATGGAGTCATGAGGGAAACTTGTGTAGGTTTTAAATTTTTTTAAGAAAATAAATATTACAAGGATCACTCTAAGGGCTGAGTATTTTGAAGTGCAAGTTGGAGTCCTATTCCTGCAAATGTAACTGCAATTTTGCATAGATGACTTATCATCTCACACTGTACTAGTGTAATTTCAGTAATAAAAATCAACAATTTTTTATTTTTCACTAAATTTTATTCTGGATCATTTTGCCCAAACATTTTCAGAATGTCATAGTGCGTACTCTGACTGAATTCTTCACAGGGATCAGTGGCCATGTGGCAGTGTAATTAGGCTATCAGCCATCTGAGTACTTTTCCTTTAAGCAAAGTTCAGCAGGTGTTTTTTTTTTTTATGTCACTGAGAAAATCATGGGAAAGCATTCTCCTTTTCGTCACTTTCTCAACTGAACATATATTTAAAAAAAAAAACTTAAGTCCTACAGAGACTTAATTTTGGTTTCTTGATCATTTCTGGAAGCGTTACAAAGCAGCTTATGGACTTGATACTTTATTTTTGGAATACTGTTTTTAAACTGGAATACATTGAAATACTGTACATGCTATTTTGAGGCAGAGCTTTAAGTAGGACCAATTCTCATTCCCCAACTAACAACCTAATGACCATGTACCAATTTCACATAATGTGTTTATGCCATTTTTATGTGAAATTTTCATAGGAATTACACTGTTAAAGTAATGGAATCCTATATTTGTAGTATAAATATCTACAAATACGCTTGCGACTAAAATTAGAGCTTGCCACGAGGCTTGAGTCAGAGTTGAGTACAAAAGACTGTGCTGGAAGGAGGAATATTTTTCTATGGAGTTTATTTGTATTGAGCAATGTCAATTTATACCTACTTTTAATTAACTGTTTAGTCATCAAAGGTTAAGAGAATTACAGAATGTGGGGAAAAACATGGCAGATGTTTAGACCCTATTTAACACTAATTATTTGCTTGTGCAGATCTTCGTAAACCTGAAATATTTTGAGCCTTAAAACCCAAAAGGATTTTACTGGAATAAAATCAGCTATGACTGTTATTGGTCAAATGGTTTGTCTATGCAGCAGAAACCTGCATCTTAGCCAGTAAATATATCTTTCTTGCATAGAGGTATAGTTAACTAATATTTGTGTTTAAACCAATAAGCCTGGAAAAAAAAAGGGTTTTTTTTGGCAGAAATTAGTAAATATGTATGGAAATAGGTTTGAGACTGGTATTATAGTAATCTCGTAATGAGAAATACTGAGTTCATTTTATTCAGGATATCTACACTTGCAAAGAGATGTTTTATTGGAGTGTACCATATACTTCATAACTTTGCTCCACTGGCAAGGCACTGATAGACATCAGTTATCTAAAAGGTCTGATGACAGTTAAAGGCATGCAAAGCTTAACTATTTAGGGTGATGCTTGAAAATTTACAAACACCTTTTTTTTTTTTTTAGAATTTTCTGTATTTGTGCATAAATATGACCTAAAACATCAGATTTTCATACAGTTCCTAAAAGTAGATCAAAATAACCCATTTAAGCAAATGAGACAAAATTATACTTGGTAATTTATTTATTGAGGAAAATGATCAAATATTCTGTATCCGTGAGTGGCAATAGTATGTGAACCTCAAGGAATAGCAGTGAACTTGAAGATGAACTTTATCATCCCATTAATTGATCATCATATGTGAGTGCCCTGTTTGATAGATCCCTGTTCTTTAAATAAAAGTCTGGTCTTCGCAACACGTTTCTGGAAGTGTATCACGGCATGAACAAGAGAAATTTCTGAGGACCTCAAAAAGAGAGTTGTTGAGGTTCATCAGGCTGGAAAAGGTCACAAAACAGTCTCTAAAATGCATGGACTCGACCAATCTACAGTCAGACAAATGCAGGAAATGCAAGAGCTTGGCATGTAATAATCTGTGAGGTTACAAAGGAATCCATGCTAACTTGTAAGCAGCTAAAGACTTCTCTCACATTGGCTGATATTAATGTTTGAGTCAACCATCAGGAGAGCACTGAACAACAATGGTGTGAATGGCAGGGGGCACTGATCTTCAAAAATAACATTTCTGCCTGACTACAGATATTGTCAACAACCCGGAAGACTACTGCAAAAATGGCTAATCCGTCGAGATTGTGGACAGATAAGCCCAAAATATTACTTTTTGGTTTAAATGAGAAGTGTTATGTTTGGAGAAAGGAAACAACTGCAGTTTGTTAAAGAACCTTATCCTGTCTGTGAAATGTGGTGGTGATATGGTTTGGGCTCATTTCGCTGTATCTGGGCCAGGACAGCTTGCTATCATTGATGGAACAATGAATTATTCCAGCAAATCTCAAAATGTCACATTTGTCTGTGAACTGAATCTTGAGGGAAAGTGGGTTATGCAGTAAGACAACATTAAGTGCACAAGTGCCTCAACCAAAAAATGGTTAAAGAAGACTAAAGTTATGGAATGGCCAAATCAAAGCCCTGACCTGAATCTAACAGAAATGTTGTGAGCAATTAATGTGGGGAAATGCACCAACATCCCAGAGTTGAGCTGTTCTATACAAAGGAATGGACTAAAATTCTTCCAAGCTGGTGTGCAGGATCTGATCAACAGTTACCTCAAACATTTAGTTGCAGTTATTGCTGCCCAAGAGGGTCACACCAGATACTGAAAACACAGCTTCCCATACTTTTGCCACTCAGTGAAATGCATATTAATTACACACACAGAGTGGTGCTTGAAGGTTTGTGAACCCTTAATAATTTTCTATATTTCTGCATAAATATGACCTAAAACGTCAGATTTTCATGCAAGTCCTAAAAGTAAACAAAGAGAACCCAGTTAAACAAATGAGACAAAAATATTATACTTGGTCATTTATTTATTGAGGAAAATAATCCAATATTACATATCTGTGAGTGGCAAAAGTATGTGAACCTCTAGGATTAGCAGTTAATTTGAAGGTGAAATTAG
>JAPEKM010000015.1:27456421-27466756 GCA_027575975.1 Cathorops multiradiatus
GTGTGTGTGTGTGTGTGTGTGTGTGTGTGTGTGTGTGTTCACTGCTTCAGATGGGTTAAATGCAGAGGATGAATTTCTTGCTTGAATGTGACAAATAATAAAGAACTAGGTTTAATAATCTCAGAATTGGTGTCTTGAATTCTTCTAATACAGGGCCGGATTGGGCCCCTTTTTCAGCCCAGGAGTTTCATGCCCAAACGAAATGAATGTTTCCATGCTTTCATACCACCCTTTATGAATGGATTATCAGTTGCAGTGGGTGCAAATGCCAAACAGACAGAACAATACAGTGATCGTGTTTTTTCACTGTACGTCAACCATTTGCGGTTGGTGCCCTGCTTGTTAGAAAACACTTTAGCCACTGTAGGGAGTTTTGTGGGCTGCTGTGGATGGCAACTGAAAAACATTTGTAGATCCTGTCTTTGAGGATGAGCAAAATAATCAAAATCAGTCTCCTCATCTGCACGAGCAGCTGCCTGAATCTGTGAAACCTCCTGATGCACTGCTGCCATCTCACTGGACTCTTCCCTCTCAGCATCTTACTCACCTGTATTATACAGCATACAGGGCATATACACTGTGATCATGGACAGAGATAATTATTGATTAAACAATGCTTACCTATTTCAATTGGGCTGATATTAAAGCATTTTCAGCATTGTTAAGAAGCAAGATACAGACAACCTGAACCCCCTAACCTAAATGTATGCGATAATGTGATAGTCAGTATGTATGATATTAAAGTGGATGTAACCAAAGGGCACAGACTTACCACCAGGCCTCTGCACCAACACAAGCGGTGTCTCACATAGATGTAGAGCTCGCGCATGGAGTCGCTCCTTCTCCACTCCCCTCCAAAGCTCATATATCTGGGGAAAACCCCAAAAGTAAAATAAATGAAAGAAAATGTATTTCCAACTTAAATCCAAAAGGGAGGCAAAACGCAAATCCATCATAAAGTTCAGTGATCACAATAGTTGGCTGTCTTCTCATTCAAACAAAATGGTCTTCCATACATTCTTGCTCGTAAGCTTATATAGGCCCAGCTAGCTGAACCAGCAGAGTAGCAGCAAGCCAGTGCCCCCTGGTGGATATGATGTGTTCATGAACATGTACTGTATCTACAGTGCAACTACCAGGAAACAACATCCTAACATCCTTCTGAATATCTGGGTATCATTTAGAATCTATCACATCTGTGTGCATTTTTTTTTACATAAACTATACATTTGTTTTAGTTGATTTTTATTCTCTCTACCTGTTGCCTCTGTAGTCCTGGCCTCTCTATGCCTACTTGGTTCACCAGCAGGATCAGACGGGCTTATCTGCTGCTCTGAGGCGACAAAAACATTTCATTAAGGGTTACCCTATTTTGCTGAATAATGTAACATGCTTGAAGTTTTTTTCCTCCACAATTTAGCCTATATTGTGATTGTGTAAAATTGATAGTGATTTAGGCTATTTGTCTCCATTTGTTAAAATAAATTAGGCTATCATGCTGACATCTTTCTGAATGTCTGAACAATTTAACATATATTTATCATATGTTAAATTGATATCTTTTATATAGATATATTTGATATCTTTGATCCTCTACCTGTCCCTTCAGTAGTCATGGCCTCCTCAGGATCATCAGTAGCGTCAGAAGGGGTTTGCTGCTCCGACGCTACAAAAACATTCCATTAATGAGATGCTATTGAATGGGAAATTTGGTCTCTGCATTTATTCCAATCGTGAATTAGTGAAATGCACACAGTGAACACACAGTGAGGTGAAGTACACACTAAATTATACCTCTAAATTATGTTTATTATTGTCAGCTTGAAACTGGATATTTGTGATTAATGGTGTGTATTGGGCTCTGCAAAATAAACTACTGTATGCTAAATTGACATTGCAAATGTTGCACAATAGCCTTACATTGACAGTAGGCTACAAAATTATTTCCATATCTCTCTTTGCCGGCTGCAACTGAGGTCTGTCCTCTGGAAAACAGGTCTGTTAATTTCGCACATTTGGCAGCATCTTCTTCCAACACCTTTCTTCACTTTACGAACGTAGCAGGCGCCCCAAACAACCCAAAAGGGTGTGTGACAAATTGGTGTAATCCAAATGGTGTGGAAAAGGCCATTTTCTCTTGGGATAGAGGAGTCAAGGGGATCTGCTAATATCCCTTTGTTAGATCCAGTGTCGAATAAAAATGAGCAGCGCCTAACCGATCAAGCAACTCATCAATGCGAGGTACTGGGTATGTGGCAAACTAAGACACTGCATTGACCTTTCTATAGTCCACACAGAACCAGACCAACCCATCGGTCTTGGGAACCAGGACCACTGGGCTGCTCCAGTCACTGTGGGACTCTACGACTATGCCCATTTCGAGCATGACCTTGAGTTCATCCAGAACCACCTTTTTCTTGTGTTTGGGCAAGCGGTAAGGGCGGCTATGCACTACCACCCCGGGGGCATTTCAATGTGGTGTTCTATAAGGAGGCCTGCAGGACCTCTTGTACTGCAAATAACAGGGGCTTGAGCCACTTATCCCAGTTACGTGCATCTTCACTTGCAAATTTCCGGATTATGTTTTTGAGTGTCTGGTTAAATCGCTCTACTACCCGGAAGGAGCGAGAACATGTCAGAAAATTCCTTCTGCAACTTGGCTACCTCCGTGAGTTGGGCCGGCAAGAGGTGGTCTCCACAAGGGATCGGAGTGGTCTGAGATGTTGCCTTTTTTACCTCTGGCCCCAGCTCCGCTTTCTCTGGGACTACCGATGCCAACGCCACGGGGACCCCCTCATTCCAGCGTTTTAAAAGGTTGAGGTGGTAGACTTGCAGTGCCCCGCCCCTATTTGTTTGCTTCACCTCATAGTCGATGTCCCTGACTTGCTGTGTGACCTCAAAGGGCCCTTGCCACTTGGCGACTAATTTAGAACTCGACGTGGGCAATAATACGAGCACTTTGTCTCCCAGCATGAACACTAAGGCATGTACCCCTGTCATGCAGCTGGCTTTGATGTTCTTGTGCCTGCCACAAATTCTCCTGGGTTAGGTGCATGAGGGTGTGGAGTTTTGCATGCAGGTCAAGAATGTACTGGATTTCATTTTTACTAGGTGAAGGTCCCTCCTCCCACTTTTCCCGCAGCACATCCAGAATGCCACGAGGCTTACATTCATATAATAATTCAAAGGAAGAAAACCCTGTGGAGACTTATGGGACCTCTCATACTGCAAGTAACAGGGGCTTGAGCCACTTATCCCAATTATGTACATCTTCACTTACAAATTTCTGGATTACGTTTTTGAGTGTCTGGTTAAATCGCTCTACTAAGCCATCCGTTTGTGGGTGACAGACTGTGTGTGGATAGACTTAATCCCCAGTAACCCATACAGCTCATGCAGTGTGCGTGCCATAAATGAGGTATTAGTCTGTCAGGATTTCTTTCATAATCCTGACCTGGGAGATAAAGTGGAAGAGTGCTTCTACAATACTGCGTGCTGAAATATTGCGGAGAGGCACTGCTTCCGGATCTCGTGTTGCATAGTCCACTAGAACTAAAATAAAGTGATTATCCCCATGCTGACTGATCTAATGGCCCAACAAGTTCTATCCCAATTCGCTCAAACGGGGGTCTTGATTAGAGGAAGAGGGCGCAACGGTGCTTTTGGAGTGGCCACAGGATTTACTAATTGGCATTCACGGCATGCCGCACACGACCAACAGACATCCCCATGAATCCCTGGCCAATAGAACTGGGCCATTATTCAGGCCAGTGTTTTGTCTTGCCCCAAGTGTCTAGCCATGGGACTAAAGTGAGCAGCATGGAATACGAGTTCCCTATGGCTCTTCGAGATTAACAACTGGGTTATTCGTTCCTTAGTTTGAGTGTCCTGTGTCACTTGGTACAATCTATCTTTAATAATGGCAAAATAGGGAAAGGTCGGTGCCACACTTGGCTGAAGAGTTTGACCATCAATTATTCTAACTTGGTCAAATGCATATCACAGAGTCTTGTCTCATGACTGCTCTAACGGGAAATCCCCAAGGGAATCCCTGAGAGAGAGAGGAGGAGCAGGCTACTTCTCACTCTGATGCAGTGCTGACGTAGACGGCTCTGTGACAGCTTCTCCAGCCAATGACACACTGGGATCTTCCCATGACCTACTAGGGCAGGACTCACTACATGTTAAATATTCCATTATTTTTTTAAATCCTGGCCAATCAGTACCCAAAATCAATGAGTGGGTAAGACGAGAACTAACCGCTGCCTTTATTCTTTGCATTTGGCCCCAGAATAGAATATGGACAGACACTAGATGGTAATGGTGAACATCCCCATGTGCACACAACACTTTCACTGCTTGTGCTCCCCCCAGTGCCTCACCTTGCACCAGGCGTTGGCGAATTGAGGTCTGATTACAACCGGAATCCACCAAAGCGTGATATGTATCCCCTTGAATACTCACCGGTATGCGATATGTTCTGGCCCAATCGGGGGCGGTTTCTGGCACATCGGGGATCCGGATTAGAGCACCCACCTCCCTTGCAGAGCTCTTACTCTGGAGATGCTCCGATTCCTCGCCGCACCAGCACACCGGCCCAGGCTTTCCCTCTGCACCGGTGTTATGGGCGTCACTCACCTGATGCCCATAGACACAGCTCATCCTTGCCCTCACTACCACCCAGCAGAATCAGCATCAAGCGCTGATCACCCTCCGGAAGGAGCAGCCGCAGCGCTTCGAAGCCTTTATGCTGGCCCAGCAGGAAGATCACCAGGCGTTCCAGCACCTGCCCGCATCAGCAGGGCTGACCACCGCTGTCGCCACCCTCACAAAGATAGACAACACAGACATAGACAACACCGACACAGAAGAGGGAGATGGGAGGACACCACAGGTGCGACGGGCCAGCTGGGGAGGAGCCAGCCACTGTCTCCATGGCAGGAGAATGGGGTGGAGAGGGGGACAGGAGAGAGAGAGAAGAGAAGCGAGGGGAGACGCCTCATCTGCCTGCCGTCAGAGCCACCTCCAGAGAGTCCTCCGCCAGCTCGATGGCTCGTTCCAGCGATGCCAGGCAGCGACACTGGACCACGATTCCTTCCGGAAGTCGAGAGATAAACTGCTCCAGTGCCACCAGATCGATGATCTCGTTGGTGTTGCAGTCTTCTGCCCTCAGCCACTGCCAGCAGGCGTCCCGGAGTAGCTGGCTGAATGCAAACGGCCGGCCGACCTCCTCCGGAAGCGCTGATGTTGCTCGGGGAGCGGCTGAGCCGCTGCAGAATGGCTTTCCTTAGGTCACCATAGACCAGTCGGCTGTCAACAGGGAGTTGCTGTGCTGCGAGCTGCTCCTCGCCAGTCAGGAGTGGGAGGGGGCACGCCGCGCTCTGCTCCAGCGGCCACCCCAACGCCTTGGCTGCTTGCTCAAAGAGAGCGAGATACGCTTCTGGATCGTCCTGCGGTCCCATCTTCATGAGGGTGGCAACAGCGGTGGTCGGCCCTGCTGATGCGAGCAGGTGCCGGAATGCCTGGCGATCTTCCTGCTGGGCCAGCATCAAGGCTTCGAAGAGTTGCTGCTGCTCCTTCCGGAGGGTGATCAGCACTTGATGCTGGTTCTGCTGGGTGGTAGTGAGGGCAAGGATGAGCTCTTCAAATGGGGAAGACTCCATGGGGTGGTTCCTTTCTGTGCTCCCAGGTTTCAGCACCACTGTAGTAATTCCTGATGTGGGTGGAGCACAGAAGCATGGCAGGCGAGAGTTAATGTTCCACAAACCACTTTATTTTAGCTTTTCAGCTTTCTTTCCTTCTTCCTCACTCTACTTACTCACTCACTCACTCACTCACTCACACAAGCGTTGTGGTCAGGGAGAGAACTCCCTTTCTCTGCTCTCTCTCTCTCCTTTTATGCTCCATCCTTTTAACAAATACACACAAACACAAACACACAATTGACAGCAGGTGGAATGACTTAGCCACTTACCTTCCCCAACCCTGACCTCCATTCACAGACTGCTACTTGGCCATGCCCCTGCTGTCACATACCCTCACCACCCAACTCAGGCCTTGGAGCTGTCCATCCTGAAGCTGACTCCCCTCTCTGAAGGGACAGGAAGTCCACCACCACCATCTCTGCCCCTGGCCTGTGGATCACCTTGATCTTAAATGGCTGGAGAGCGAGATACCAAGGGGTGATCCGCGCATTGGCATCCTTCATGTAGTGGAACCACTGGAAGGGCATGTGGTCTGAACAGAGAGTGATAGGGCATCCCAGCAGGTAGTATTGGAGGGCAAGGACAGCCCACATGATGGCAAGACACCAACACAAGATGCTTTTCAATTGTGCTGTACTTGCTTTCGCGCATCAACAGCTTTTGGCTGATGTACAGCATGGGGCACTCCTCGCCCTCCGCCTCCACATGCCACAGAGTCTCGTCTTGTGACTACTCTAACAGGAAATCCCCAAGGGAATCCTTGAGAGAGGGAGGCAGAGCGGGCTGCTCCTCACTCTGACATGGTGCTGACATTGACGACTCTGTGACAGCTTCTCCAGCCAATGCCACACCAGGATCTTCCCATGACCTACTAGGGTAGGACCCTACATGTAAAATATTCCATTAGTTTTTTAAATCCTGGCCAATCAGTATCCAAAATCAACAAGTGGGTAAGACAAGGACTAATCGCCACCTTGATTCTATGCATTTGGCCCCAGAATAGAATATGGACAGACACTAGAGGGTAATGGTGAACATCCCCATGCACACACAACACTTTCACTGCTTGTGCTCCCCCCAATGCCTCACCTTGCACCAGGCGTTGGTGAATTGAGGTGTGATTACAACTGGAATCCACCAAAGTGCGATATGTAGCCCCTTGAATGCTCACTGGTATGCAATATGTTCCGGCCTGATCGGGAGCAGTTTCTGGCATGTCAGGGATCCAGATTACAGCACCCACCTCCCTTTCGGAGCTCTGAACTTGGAGATGCTCCAATTCCCTGCCGTGCCAGAACAGGCTTTCCCTCTGCACTGGTGTTTATGGGTGTTACTCACCTGAGGGAGAGACGATGCAGACATAGGAGAGGGAGAGGGGAGGACACCACGGGTGCGATGGGCCAGCTGAGGAGGGGCCAGCCGCCGCCTCCGTGGCAGGGAAATGGGGTGGGGAATGGGCGAGAGACAGGAGGAGAAAAGAGAGAGGGAAAAGAAGCAAGAGAAGCCACCTCCAGATGGTCCTCCACCAGCTCGATGGCTTGCTCCAGCGACACCGGGTGAGGACACTGGACCCATTCCGTCATTCCTTCCAGAAGTCGAAAGACAAACTGCTCCAGTGCCACCAGATTGATGATCTCATCGGTGTCGTGGTTTTCCACCCTCAGTCACCGCCGGCAGGCATCCCAGAGTTGCCGAATGCAAACGGCTGGCCGACTTCCTCCAATGCCAGCGTCTGGAAGTGCTGGCAATGTCGCTCTGGAGAGCGGCCAAGCTGATGCAGGATGGCTTTTGTTAGGTCAGTGTAGACCAGCCGGCTGTCAGCAGGGAGCTGCTGCACTGCGAGTTGCGCCTCACCAGTCAGGAGCAGGAGAAGGCGCGCTGCTCCTGCGGCCACCCCCACACCTCGGCTGCTTGCTCGAAAAGAGCGAGGAAGATTGTCCTGTGGTCCCATCTTTGTGAGGGTGGTGGCAGCAGTGGTCGACGCCCCTGATGACATGAGTCGGTGCCGGAACGCCTGGCGATCTTCCTGTTGGGCCAGCATCAAGGCTTCAAAGCATTGCTCCTGCTCCTTTCAGAGGGCGATCAGCGCTTGATGCTGGTTCTGCTAGGCGGTAGGGAGGGCAAGGATGAGCTCTTCGAATGGGGAGGACTCCATGGGGTGGTTCTCTTCTGTGTTCCCAGGTTTCAGCACCACTCTAAAACTTCCTGATGTGGGTGGAGCACAGAAGCATGGCAGGCAAGAGTTGATATTTGTACAAATATCTTTTTATTCGGCTTTTCAGCTTGCTTGCTTCCTTTCATCCATCTCTCACACACACACACTTTGGTTGGGGAAAGAGCTCTCTTTCTCTGCTCGCGCTCTCCTTTTATGCGCCGTCCCTGTAACACACACACACACACACACACACACACACTAATTGACAGAAGGAGGAATGAGTTAGCCACTCACCTTCCATGACCCCACCCTCCATTCACAGACAGCTGCTTGGCCATGCCCCCGCTGCCACAGGAAGCAATCCTGGATTTTCTCTATGGTGTTTCACCATGCCAGGTGGCTGCACAAAGCATGAGTATGAGCTAGGTATATAACTACTTCACCCTTAGTGTGGGACTACTAGCAGGTCTGTGGGTTCACCCTGAAACTCAGTGCAGAAGTACAGAAGCCCCTGGCAGATGAAGTAGGAGACCGGGAGGGGCTGCCCAGTTTGTTGGTCTGCACCCTCAATGACGCACACCTGCGACCAACAATGCTGCTTGTCCTCCTTCCTGCCCAAACTTATCTTCTCCTGATGCAATCACCTGCTGAGACTCCTCTTGTGGTCACCTGATGATGTACATGAGAGTGGGTTAGAGATGGTGTGGTACTCACCTGAAAACAGTTCTTTCACTGTCTGCTTCACATTCGCTGGTCAGGCACACTTCATGCTGCTGCTTGGGGCAGGCTCCAGAGCTCTGGGATGGCCACTGTTGCCTCTTCTCCATGGCATGCAGTTCACTCAGGAAGCCGGGCCAGTTCTGACCTAAGAGGAGAGGGACAGGGAGGTCAGGAATTGCTCCAGTAGTTAAAACCCACTCATGTAACTCATCACTGACCCAAACATTGGTGGTAACCACCTCTTGTGCATCCCCATGCATAAAGCTGACCTTCACTTTAAAGTTGTGCCCAGGACCATCAGGCAAGATAGAGGGTCATGTCAGGGTGATGGTACTCCCTGAGTTGAGGAGGGTTCACACAAGGCACCCCCTCCATCTGAACGGGGATGTATGGAAGCTGGAAGCCCTGTGGTGTGTGGACCATGCAACCAGTGAGCCAGGGTTTCTGGGCTGGCAAAGGTTGTTCAGGAGCAGTGGGTATGGGCTCATCCAATGGACAGGGGAGCAGGGCTGTTTGGGGCCAGGTGTCTTCTGGATTCTGGGCTTGCCCAGATGGTAAACTGGTGGATGCTGGCCACTTTCTGGAGGTTCAGGTTGGGGGTTGACTGATTTCCAATGTGGCTAGGGCACACTTGAGGGCCTCAACCAGCTCAATAAGGGTCTGGGGAGCCCTCATCCCAATGGCCATGCACTTAGCAGGAGAAGAGCCTCGAGGAACCTGTCCACTGCAACCCGGGGTGCAATTTTGATGGCCGAATATTGCTCTGGCTGCAGCCACCTCTTTGTCATCCTCAGCAGAGAATTAATTTAGCTGTTCGATTTGGTACGTCCAGTGATGTAACTCTGCAGCAGTTTGGCAGAAAGACCCACATCACTGCCCTCTCTGCAGAGCATCTACCACCGCAGAGTCCACAGGAGAGCTGCCTCCATTCTCAAAGACCCCACCCACCCCCAGCACAGACTGTTCACACTCCTACCCTCAGGCCAGAGGTACAGAAGTGTGAAATGTAAGACTGTCAGTCTAAGGAACTCTCTCTTTCCTACCGCCATCAGACTCCTGAACAGCTGACAGGAATTTATAACCATGGATTACCTCCCTGTAAATGGCCCTTGACTGTTTACATTTGTTTGCACATTACTGCCTTTTTTGCTGCTGTTCCTTGACTGTTTACATCTGGTTACATCGTTTGCACATTACTGCCATTTTCCTGCTGTTTCCTTGATTGGTTACATTGTGTGCACATTCGCACATTACTGCCCTTCTGCTGCTATGTCTGATCATTGCCTTTTTTTTGTATTACACTACCTATTTTGTACTACATTTACCTTTTTGTACTATACTGGGTGTTTTTGTTGCTTTTGCTTTTCTTTGCTTTTATTTTTGCACTATATTGCCTTTACTTTGTATTACTTCTTCCGCCTATTTATTTGTTTGTAACTGGCATTCATGGTGGACAGCAAACTAAGAATTTCATTGTGCAAATGGACATGTCCTTACTGTGCATATGACAATGAACACTTTGAACTTGAACTGAATCAGGTGAGGATCTGCTCTTTCAGGAGCGGGTACTCCTCTGCTGAAGCTGGGTGGAGCGCAAAGTAAAGCCTGATTTATAGTACAAAACTAGGCTCACTGCGTGTGTGACGCAGTTAACGCAGTTAGCCCCCCGCCCCTACCATAGACGCTCCGGTGCACCTCCCCAAAATTGTAACTGAACGCAGTCAGTGCCGGCGTAGCAACGCAGTGAAGAGAGAA
>JAPEKM010000015.1:27784338-27795688 GCA_027575975.1 Cathorops multiradiatus
AGCTGGGATAGGCTCCAGCTTGCCTGCGACCCTGTAGAACAGGATAAAGCGGCTAGAGATAATGAGATGAGATGTTGCAACACTTCAACATTAAATAGGCTACTTTGCTATTACTAAGTATATAAATCAATTGAATTATTTTATTTGTAGCCAGTAAAAGCAAGCATCTCAGTTGCAGGCTACTAAACGTGACTCATACACTTGATGTGTCATGAATTGAATTCATTGTTTCATTTGTACAGAATGTTCAACAATAGACATCAATACAAAGCAACTTTACAGAAATCTGGATGCAGTTTTAGATTACTAATGAACAAGCCAGAGGTGGCAGTGGCAAGGAAACCCTCCCTGCGATGACATGAGGAAAAGTGGAACCGCACTATTAAAAAAAAATTAAAAATCCTCTTTTGGGTGACAGCAGACATGGGGATTGTGAATCATAAAAGTACACAGGCATAGAAAAGTAAAGTCAAGCAATACTGAGTGTGTTGAAAAGATGTTCAGCATATGCATGGTATGAATAAGAGTTCTGGGATGAGGACAGGACGGTCTTTAAGATTACAGCAGGTACAGTTCTAAAATATACAGCAGGCTTGTAGTACTTGCAGTGCCCTAATTTTAAGGACTCGTGACTTGACTCGGATTTGAACTCAGACTCGTGCATTAACTGCATTCAGACTCGTAAATTGGAGACGAGAACTCTGTTTTTTTTTTTGCAACATACCATAATAATTTAGCAAAAGATATTTATATCTACATTAATTTTTATCCAAATATCGTTCAAAAAAAGAATGCACATTAACCTGTTCATAAGTCATGTTCAGGAACAAACTAACATTAGTGGGGCTAAAATGCCTGGATAGAAGCCCCTACGATTGTCCGCTTTGCTTAAACAGACTTCTCGTGCAGCAGGAAAAAAAATGCCCTGCTGTGTGTTCTATATGTAGAAGAACTATCAAGGAGACGACGGGGACAACCTCGAACTTCAATCGTCATTTGGCAAGACTCCACCCAGAGAAGGAAGTGACATGCTATGTTCATTGCTCTGTTGATAGCGGGACCTGTGTCGGACTCGACTTGAAATTTTCTTTAATGGCTTGGACTTGACTCGGACTTGAACACTGGGGACTCGAGACTGGACCCGGACTCGAGGTTTAGTGACTCGATTACGACACTGGGGACTGGAGACTGGACCCGGACTCAAGGTTTAGTGACTCGACTACGGCACTGGGGACTGGACCCAGACTTGAGGTTTAGTGACTCGACTATGACACTGGGGACTGGACCCAGACTCGAGGTTTAGTGACTCGACTACAGCACTGGGGACTGGACCCAGACTCGAGGTTTAGTGACTCGAATACGGCACTGGGGACTGGACCCAGACTTAAGGTTTAGTGACTCGACTACGACACTGGGGACTGGACCCAGACTCGAGGTTTAGTGACTCAACTACGACACTGGGGACTCAAGACTGGACCCGGACTCGAGGTTTAGTGACTCGACTACGGCACTGGGGACTTGAGACTGGACTCGGACTCGAGGTTTAGTGACTCGACTAGGACACTGAGGAATCGAGATTTAGTGACTCAACTATGACACTGGGAACTGGAGAGTGGACTCAGACTCGAGGTTTCGTGACTCAACTACTGCACTGCTCGGCTCCCTCACCGTTCTCTTTGCGCAGCCGCGTGATGAATTTCTTCGGAGGGATGACGCCCACTTTTCTCTTTTGGTTGGCGATGCTGTGGAACAGATCAGCCAGGCAGGTAAGGAGGTTCTCTTTGCGCCGGGGCTGACTCCTGTAGGCCAGGATCTTCTCTCGAAACGGCCGGCAGAAGTACAGAGCCTGGAGCACAGAGTTACAGTAGCAGGTGTTCCCGAACTGCGAGATGAAAACAAAACGTGAGTGAACACACCATGATCGAACACTGCAATGAAGAGACAGGAGTAAACGTCTGTGTGCTTACATTAACCAGTCCGAAGTAGTGCTCATTGACAGGGAACTGCTCCGAGCCAATTTCTTTCTCCAAAGCGGAGGCATTGGCGCCCTGCAACATAACCACACACACACACACACACACACACACACACACACACACACACACACACACACACACAATTATTTCAGTTTTCAGCAGTAAAATATAAAACTATATCCATATCAGAAACTTGATGGTAATTTAATTTGATTCAGACTAACTCTAATTTAAAGTGGTTCAATACTTTATCAGAAAATCCACTTTTTTTTTTTGTGCCATCAGACTCAAGTCACCATGTGTGCTGTGACATCACACGGTGTATTAGATTGACATGCTGTCAAAATGCATCAGACACAAACACACTCGCACAAAAAAAAGCTCGTCTCTGCCTTTGGCTCAAAATAGAATCCGCTTGAAAAATAATCACATTTCAGGACACTGTGTAAAGAATGTGACTAAAACATTCAGCGATACAGGCTTTATTTACTACTTGGTTAATAAATGAATTAATGTGGAATGCTGGAATTAATGTGATCTTTACTTCTTACAGCCAGAGTACAATAAACAGAAATCTGATTAGGTTCTGTGTGTGTAAATGTGTTGACATAAATTATGGCTAAATCCGGATTATTTTGTACATGCAAACACAATCAATATGGTCATTTATAAGGGGATAAGAATGATAGATAAGTGGACTCGTTCTTAAATAGACAGATCTGTAACCCTTGGATGACCTACAATATGTAAAATTGGCTTTCACTGCAGGAACAAGCCTCAACAGCAGGCATTGCCCAAATGCCTGATTTGCCCGACCAAGACGTTTGGGCAGAAATATTTTAGTGAGTTAGGCTTGTTCAGGCACACCTATATTTGGCTTCTTTAAGCACAAAAATGATTTTCAAGCGAGTACATTAGAAAAAAACAAACAAAAAAACATTAACCAGCATCCTCGCTTCCCTGTGATCGCAGTTTTGTTTTGTTTTCTTCCTGGTTTGTAACGGCGATTCTGATTGGCTCGCGTGCGCATTTGTGCTTTTCAAAATAAAACAAAAAGAGAGTAGTTACCATTGTTCATGACTAATGTGCATTTATTTCAAGACTCGAGTATTTTAATACTGTTTTTTTTGCACACTTTACAAACTGGTATTTGCTGTTCCACGTCCTCCTCGCGATATCCAAAAAAATGCTGGGTGACTGACCCCTTACTAGTTCTTTTAGGAACCAATTTGTCCGCTTCCATTTTTAATTTGTCACTGAAACTGACAGAGCTTACATGGTAGCCTATGCAACACCAGCGATTGCACAAACTGAGTCAGCGTTGCCAGATAGTGCTGATGTTTTCCATCCCAAAATATGTTCAAAACCCGCCAAAATGCACTTAAAACCACCCAACACAACCGAAACTAGAAAATCTTCCCACAAGTTCCTTTCAGCACCGAGATGTCGCCCGGGATTGGTTGGTGAGTGCATGACGTTATTGTTTCTTTTACCCTTAGGCAGCCTCTCACGTTACTGCCTGAGGGACAGGGAGAAAACCACCGGACAAGGTTTTAAACAAATGCAATAAACAAGAAACAAACAAGTTGGCAGATGACCATAAAATACTCGATAGTTACAATATAATAATTATATGTATCTCACACAGAATTTTCAGAGATATATCAAGTATATATATTTATTATCTTTTCAACAAGCCAGCCGGGCTATTTATTTTCAACTAGCCAGCCGGGCTGCCTAGTGACAGGAATTACCCGCCAAATGACAAATTAAGTCACCTCAGATGACCGGACCACCACGAATTTCGAGCCCTGCTTATCTCCAGCTAGGAATGTCATCTATTTGAGCCCTCATTTTAAAGCTAACTTTGTGATCAAGAGTTCTGAGTAATGTTAAAAAAAGGTTTTGGTGTAGGTCTAAATTTCATGAATAATTTCATGCACCTCCCTCTCTCCGTGCCCTCACAAACCGGCATGTTATTCGCCCTGGCGCGAGCTCACCTCTGCACCTTAAGTTTCCATATGATTCACTGATTCAGCCAGCCTTTAAAAATTCATAACTCGGCCACCGGAGGACCCAGCAAAGCCAAATTTTGCCTGCACCTCCCTCTACACGATCCCCTATGAACCAGCATGGGCACGGCCTGCTAGGACCGTGCCTCGGGATGTTATTCGCCACCATGCAAGCTCCGCTCCTTGCCAGGCGTTCTAATGTGAGCCACAGCTCCAGGAGGATTTAAAAAATTCATAACTCGGCCAGGGAAGCTCACAGTTGGCCAACTTTTTGCATCACATTTCTGTGTGATAAACTGGGGAAACTGATTAGCAATTCTTCAAAATCGGGTCCCATTTTGCGATGCAATAGCGTCTACCTCCCCCCAAAAAAGAAAAAAAATTTCTTACCGGATTTGCATCTCAAGAACGACCTGTCTGGACGTCAAATCTGCAAATCCATGGAAAATTCTCACCTCTGCTACAAATATGACCATGATCCTGATAATACTTCACAAAGCCTTTGTGTCCTTACATGCACATGCTGATTGCGCTCAAATCAGCATCAGGTGTTTCCCATAATGACTGGGTGCCAAGCACACACACAACACGCTCCGAAGGATCCCTGAATGTAAATGCACTTTAAGTCTTGGTGAAGGTTTTTGACCTCTCCGTTCGACCCCGAGTCCTGCTGAATTTTTTTTTTTTTCATTTTTCCCTTCTACATTTAGAAATCTCTCTAGTTTTTTCCCCGGATGATGAATTACTTTTGGTAAATAAAAAAATATGATGCCCTTGTTTCGTTCAAAATGATTTTCACATCCGAAAACACAGCAAAACCTTCCCATACTGATCAATAACAACTAATTCGGCTGAATAAAGCACTACAAGCCTGCCCCCTGTCGTGACGGTGTAGTTACTGTTGCTATGGGGTAACGTGATCACAGGTTCCCAACCTTGGTCCTGGAGGATTCCAGGTTCTACAGTGTTTTCCGTGATTTAACACACCTGATCTGACTAATCAGCTAAATAACAGCCCTTCCTTAGTTTTAGTGGACAAACAAAGGGGAGAAGAAAGAAAAAAGCAGGGAACCTGTGTAGTAGGAGAAAGTGGTAATAATAGTCTGCATAACTACAAGGTAGGTGTATCTAATGGCCACAGAGTGCATTTAATTACACAGTTATAAATCAGACATAGCAACTTGCTTAGAGCTTGGCATGTCAATGTACATTTATTCAATAAAACCAAAAATTTTTTTTTAATTTAATTTCTGACCTCTTTTTTAATGAGAAGCAAAGCAAGCTGCCTGTTTCCATCTTCTGAACTGCTGGAACAGAGATCTTCAAGACGTTCATGGGTAACGTGTCGCAGGTTTAGACGGTCACCAACTGGTGCTGGGCTGCAGCATCTTTCAACCATGGTGGGCTTTTCTAGAAACAAATGAACACTTGGTGAACACATTCAGCTGAAGAATGGGGTGTGACATGAAGCTAAGGTGTGATGTGTTTTTGCACAGTTACACGTCATGAGCAAACAGTTCTTCTACGGTTTGTGGATAGAGAAGAGCTGCTTTTTAAACGGTTTTGCTACTCGCTGAGAAGGAAATCCTTTGTTGTGCTCTTCTGCATAAAACCTTTAAGGGTTCAACCAGAAACACAAACTGATTCTTGTTTTGATCTTTCATTTCTAACAGTGGGTTAGAAACAAAGGGTTTCTCAAGGTTTCTTTCAAAAGTTAAGGGTCCTTGACTTACTAAAGTTAAAGGCTCTGCTTGGAACTGTGACAAAAAAAACAGGAAAAGGGTTAGTTTGGGTAGACCTCAAAGTCTACCTTAAAACATTAAGCGTTCATTCAGTGAGATTACATTTATTTAGCTTTGCCATAGTGAGATCTATATGCATATCCACTCCAGTGGCCCCATTGTACTTAATTTGCATATCTTTGAATTGTGAGAGAAACCAAAGCACCAGGAGGAAACCCGTGCAGACACAGGTACCCCTTTTCCATCAAATCAGTTAGAGGGCTGGTTTGGGGCCAGTGCTGGTGCTGGTTCACAACTCGTTCAACTTGCAAGCCAGCTGAGAACCAGTTTGCTTTTTCATAGCTCTGGGTGCTAAGGGGAGCCATGTCATAACGTCACTGTATACATCAGTTACGTCACTGCGTTTGCATAAACCTTGGCATGAACATCAAAGCAACAACAACACGGACTTCATCTGTGGACCATATCGCTAGGAGACATGTTGTCTCCTCCACAGACCACTGCTGCTGCATCCATGTTATCTCGTTGCTTAAAAATGGCGGCCTTTCACAGTCCTGCTATTGTTGTTGGTCTTAACAACTGTGCCCCCCCAAATTTCTCCAGGATGTCCTGGGTCTGCCCTGGGATCTCCTCACGGTGGGGCATGCCCAGAGAGCCTTCCTTGAGAGACGTCCAGGGGGCATCCTAACAAGGTGCCCAAACCACCTCAACTGACTCCTTTCGATGTGGAGGAACAGTGATTCTACTCTGAGCCTTTCCCAAATGACCAAGCTTCTCACCCTATCTCTAAGGGAAAGCCCAGCCACTCTGTGGAGAAAACTCATTTCAACTGCTTGTATCTGTGATCTCATTCTTCCAGTCACTACCCATAACTCATGATCAAGCGTTGAGGGTGGGAACGTAGATGGACCAGTAAATTGAGAGCTTTGACTTTTGGCTCAGCTCTCTCTTTACCACAACAGACTGGTTTAGTGTCCGCACTGCTGACGCTGCCCCGATCTGTCTGTCTTACCCTCACTCATGAACAATACCCCAAGATACTTACATTTCTCTACTTGAAGCAGCAACTCCCCCCTGACCCAAAGTGTGCACTCCACCCATTTCCAGGTGAGTACCATGGCCTCAGACTTGGAGGTGCTGATCCTCATCCCAGCTGCTTCACACTCTGCTGCAAACAGTCCCAGTGTCTGCTGGAGGTCACAGATTGATGAGGCCAAAAAGACCAAATCATCTGCAAAAAGCAGAGATGCAATCCTGAGGCCACTAAACTGGACACCCTCCGCCCCTTGGCTGCACCTAGAAATTCCGGCCATAAAAGTTATGAACAGAACCAGTGATAAAGGGCAGCCCTAGTGGAGTCCAACCTGCACCGGGAACAAGTCGGACTTATTGCCAGCAATGCAAATTAAACTCCTGCATTCGGGACCGAATGTCTCCTCGAGGCTGACTGAAAGTCGCTTTCCATGACCTCACCAAACTCCCCCCACACCTGAGTTTTTACTTCAGCGACCACCAGAGCTGTTCCGCTTGGTCTGTTGGTACCTGTCAGCTGCCTCTGGAGACCCACAGACTAACCAAGCCTGATAGGACTCCTTCAGCTTGATGGCTCCCCTCACCACAGGTGTCCATCACCGGCTTCAGGGATTACTGCCACGGCAGGCACCAACAACCGTGCAGCCACAGCTCCACACGGCCGCCTCAGCAATGGAGGTGTGGAATATGGTCCATTTGGACTCAATGTCCCCATCCTCCCCTGGTATGCAGTTAAAACTCTGCCGGAAGTGGCAGTTGAAGATCTGACAGACAGGTGCCTTTGCCAGAGGTTCCCAGCATACCCTCGCTACATACTTGGGATTACCAGGTCTATCCAACAACCTCTCCTGCCATCTGATCCAGCTTACCACCAGGTAGTGATCAGTTAACAGCTCCGCTCCTCTCTTCACCCAAGTGTCCAAGACGTATGGTCACAGATTAGATGAAACGACTACAAAGCTGATCATCAAGCTATGGCCTAGGGTGTCCTCATGCCACATACACTTGTGGACACCCTTATACTCGAACATGGTGTTCATTATGGACAAACCGTGCATGGCACAGAAGTCCAACAGAATACCACTCAGATTCAGATTGGGCAGGCCATTCCTCCCAATCACACCCCTCCAGGTCATTTGCACACGTGAACATTGAAGTCCTCTAATGGAGTTCCCCACTCAAGGACTCCAAGAAGGCCAGGTACTCTGAACTACCACTTGGTGCATAAGCATGAATAACAGTCAGAGACTCTTCCCCAAGCTGAAGGCACAGGGAAACTACCCTCTCATTCACTGGGGAGAACACCAATGTTAGCATGCCGAACTGGGGGGCTACCAATAGCCCCACCCCTGCCCAGCGCTGCTCACCCTTGGCAATTCCAGCTTGGAAGAGTTCAACTCCTCTCCAGGAAATTGGTTTCAGAGCCCAAGCCATGTATTGAGGTGAGCTCAACTATATCTAGTTGGTACCTCTCAACCTCCTGCACAAGCTCATGCTCCATCCCCACCAGAGAGGTGACATTTCATGTCTCAAAAGCCAGTTTTGTCAGCTGGGGATCAGTACGCCAGGGTCTCTGTCTTTGGCTGCCACCCAATCCACAATGCACTGGGCCCATACGGTCCTTCCTGCAGGTGGTGGGTCCACATAAGTGTGGTTCCGTGTCGCTCATTCGGGCTGAGTCCGGCCGGGCCCCACGGACATAGGCCTGGACACCAGGTGCTCACCGACGAGCTTCTCTGCTAGGCCTAGCTCCAGGGTGAGGCCCCAGTATCCCTTGTCCAGGTGAGGGCACTCAGGTCCTTGTTCTTTTCCTCATAAGGGTCTTCAAAACCACTCTTAATCTGATCTCTCACCCAAGACCTGTTTGCCCTGGGAGACCCTACTAGGGGCAAATGCCCCTGACAACATAGCTCCTAGAATCACTGAGGCACTCAAACTCCTCCACCACAATTAATGATTCAAGGAGGGGTTGTGGCTCACCCTTTTGTGCCAAAATTCATGATATAATTGTTAGTCAATTCAAAAAGAACATTTCTTAATGCAAGATTGCAGAGAATTTAGGTCTTTCAAAAATTCTACACTGCATAATATTGTGAAAAGATTCAGGGAATTCTGAAACATCTCAGTAGGTAAAGGGCAAGGCCAGAAGCCACTGTTGACTGTACGTGACCTTCAAGCCCTCAGGTGGCACTGCCTGAGTTATGCTAATGTGACAAATACAGCCATATGGGTTCAGGAATACTTTGGAAAATCAATGTCACATCACACAGTCTGCTGCTGCATCCAGAAATGCAACCTGAAACTGTATTAAACAAGGAGGAACCCATTCATCAATTCCGTGCAGAAATGCAGCCCATTTCTTTGGGCCTGCACTCATCTAAGATGGGCTGAAAGACAGTCAAAACGTGCTGTGGTCAGATGAGTCCACATTTCAGCTTGTTTTGGGGAAAACCGGTCATCAAGTTCTCTGTGCCAAAAGTGAACACAGCCATCCAGTTTATCAGAGAGAGGTACAAAAGCCAGCATCTGTGATGGTATGGGGGTGGGGCATCAGTGCCTTCAGCATGGCTGAGTTGCTTGTGTGTGATGGTATCATTGATGTGGAGGCGTATATTGGGATTTTAAAGAGAGCTATATTGCCATCATGTCTCTTACCGGGAAACCCATGCTTAATCTAGCAGGACAATGCCAGGCCTCATTCTGTACAGGCTACAACAGCATGGCTTCATAGGCACAGAGTGCGTGTGCTTAACTGGCCCGCTGACAGTCCAGATCTGTCTCCTGTTGAAAATGTATGGCACATCATAAAGAGGAGAATCAGACAATGGTGACCATGGACTGTTGAGCAGCTGAAGTCTTGTAGCAAGCAAAAATGGACAAAAATTCCAATTGCAATAATTAGTCTCCTCAGTTTCCATCTGATTTTAAAAAGTGTTATTAAAAAGGTGATGGAACACAATGGTAATAATGCCTCTGTCCAAACTTTTTTTGAGTGTGTTGCAGGCATCAAATTCTAACTTCATTTATAGTTACAAAATACAATTAAGTTGCTCAGTAAAACTATTGAAAATCTTTTCTTTGTACTTTTTTCAGTTAAATAAATGTTCACATGAATTAACAAATGATTGTTGTTTTTATTGCATTTTGGAAAATATCCCAACTTTTCTTGAAATTATGGTTTGTAATTTCATTGATGTACATTTTGATCATTTATAGTTTTTATGGTATCCATAAGCAGTTGAAATTAAGTAGTTAGCAATATTGTCTAACTTCGTTATATTACCAATGTGAATGTTAGCAGGAAAAACATAAAACAAATCTCTATTTGCTTTGCTTTTTATCAGGGATGCCAAAGCATGTGTGATCCATGGCTCAGATCTGAAGGATCTGACCCAGGAGCAGATGGACGAAGTTTTGAAGAACCACACCGAGATTGTCTTTGCCAGGACCTCCCCACAACAGAAGCTCATCATTGTAGAGGGCTGCCAGAGACAGGTACACACACAAACACACATATAGGTCATGTATGAGAAAAAAAACACTTATTGGCTAATCTTAACCCTAATCCTAACTATTATTCTGTTTTCACAGTATACACTATTATTCTCATACTTATTTTACTTATAATTATAAATAAAGAAACTTAGTCAAACCTGTAGTATAAAATAAGTTAGAATTTCTTTCTGAACTACTTCCATTCATCTTTGGTTTCATTAACATTTCCATATTAAATAGTGTTTTAATTAACATTCTTTTCTTAGGGTAGTTTATCTCTTTGTCATAAAGGGGCTGGCTAACCCTTTTCAGAAGCCTCTGCATCAAGTAGTGAGTCACCATCTTCTGTGCAAGTGATATTGTTCCAAAAACAATGAAAGCGTTTAAATTAAATTATTTCGAATGATCCATTCCAGTTTTGTATGGATATTTCATTGTAATGGACCAGAAGGAAAGCAAAACAAGGCATATTTTATCCAAGGCTTCCACATAAAGGATCACCAGTAGTGAATTTGCAGAGGTTTGCTGCACAGAAAGCTAGCAGAGTAATGGTCATCTGCTTTCAAAACAAAAACAACGAACTGGATTCTGGGAAGGGTGAGTCAGCCCTTTTAACATATCTCTGTATATCTCAGGGTGCTATTGTGGCTGTGACTGGTGATGGTGTAAACGACTCTCCAGCTTTGAAGAAGGCAGACATTGGTGTGGCCATGGGAATCTCAGGCTCAGATGTTTCCAAGCAGGCAGCTGACATGATTCTGCTAGATGACAACTTTGCTTCCATTGTTACTGGAGTGGAAGAGGGTGAGAGAGGGAAGGAAGAGAGATGGAGGGGTTAGGGTCAGAGAAGGGGGAGAGAGGTTAGGGTCGGAGAGGGGAGAGAAGGGTTGGGTCAGAGAGGGGGAGAGAGGGGGTTAGGGACAGAGAGGGGGGAGGCAGGGGTTTAGGGTCAGAGAATGGAGAAAGAGGCGTTGGGGTCATAGAGGGATTTGGGTCTGAGAGGGGTTGAGGTCAGAGAGGGAGAGGGGGGGTTAGGGTCAGAAGTGGGAGAGAGAGAGACAGTTAGAGCTGGAGAGAGGTTAGGGAAGAGAAG
>JAPEKM010000015.1:27845350-27857418 GCA_027575975.1 Cathorops multiradiatus
ATTTACTGCTTTATATAAAGAAATACAATTAATATTATGCAGAATTTAGTTCAGCCTTTTGGTCCGGCCCTCAACAACATTTTCTGTTTCTCATGTGGCCCCATGGAAAAAATAATTGCCCACCCCTGGTCTACAGGGATATGGGAATGTGAAATATGAATGTGATGTAAGGTTCAGTACTCACACACAATGTATGTCTACAGTAGTGTTTCTTGGGGAAATTATTCCCTTTTCTTTTTCTTGTACTTTGTGCATACTCTTCATCTTTACTGTACCACGTTATTCTCCCTGACTGATAGCATTTCTCCATTATAATCAACTCAGTGAATTCTTCGCTCTCTTTAGTATTTTATATGCTTATGATGTTACTGTAACAATGTTCAATTTTCAAAAACTCACTGAAGGCATGATTAATAAAATCAGACATTTCTTTCACAGACCATTTCTTTTCTACAGACATAAAGCTCATTGTAAACAAGATTTTGTTTGCAATGTGATCATTTAAGCCCTGTGTGTGTGTGTGTGTGTGTGTGTGTGTGTGTGTGTGTGTGTGTGTGTGTGTGTGTGTGTGAAAAATGTTTTTATTAGGAAACTAAATTAAGCTGTCTGTTTTGTCCAACAGGTCATGGTTTATGTCTGAAATGGCAGTTTGTTTTATACAAAATGTGCTTTAGTGTATGCTATGAATATTATATGAAAACTGTTAGAATTGAAATAGTGCTTTTGGTTAATTTTGTGACACTGTTATGAGAAAAAAATATTAACGTTTTGAGAAATGTACACAAGTAAAGCACATTGTATTGAAAAAGTGTACTTTATTCCATCTTCCTCACATCTTCGATCATGCTGATGGCCAACGCAGTAGCAGCACAGGAGGCTGTCACTCCAGATCTCCCTCCAGTAGCTGATGCAGAGGAAGCTGTTGTTCCTGAGCCCTTCCTCGAGGCTGTCTTTCCAGAGCTGCTTTCTCAGCCAGAGCTGGCACCTGAATCATGCCTGAACCAGAGCCTGCATCAGAACCCATGCCTGAACCAGAGCCAGTGCCAGTTCCAGAACCAGTGCCAGAGTTGTCATCAGCTCCAGAGACAGTGTCAGAGCCTGTGTCAGTGTTTAATCCAAAGTCAATGCCCATGTCAGCTTGAACATCAGAGCTAACGGTAGAGTCAGCACCTGTACCAGCTCCAGTGCCTATGCCAGAGTCAAGGCCAGTGCCAGAACCTGAGCATGTTCCAGAACCTGTGTTGGAGGTTGATGGCGCGACTTCTGCCTCAGCTGGTTATGAACACGTTTGCATCGTTCCACTGCCACCTGACTATGAAGACGTTATCATCCTGCTGCCAGGTCCTAACCAGGACAGAAGCTGTCAGTGCATTGCTTGAGCCCATGTCTGAGTCCAGCTCTAAATTCAAGTCAAGTCCAGACTGGACTGTCCAGTGGACTGTCTGTCCAGACAGGACTGTCCAGTGTCCAAGTTGTCTCCAGAGCACAAGTCTTCTACTGAGCCCGATTACAGCCTAGAGCCTGAGTCGAAGCTTGCTTCCTGCCTTGAGTCCAAGTCATCCCTAGAGTTCAAGTCCAGTCCAAAGCCCAACTCAAGTCCAGACCTCAAGCACACTTCCAGCCCTGTGCCCAAGCCAGTTCCAGAACTCCAGCCCGAGTCATCTCCTGAGCTTGAGCTCAAGTCCAGCCCAAAGCTTAAGTCATCTCCAGAGCTCGAATCCAGCCTGGAGATCAAGTCCACTGTAAGTCCTGGAGCTGAGTCCAAGTCATGTCCGGAGTCAAGTGTTTCCTGCACAGAGCCCAAGTCATTTCCAGAGCCTGTGTCCAATCCAGTGTTTGAGTCATCTCCATAGCTCAAGCCCAAGTCCAGTGCAGAGCTCGAGCCAGAGTCCAGTCCAGAACCCGAGTCATCTCCAGAGCTTGAAACCAGTGAAAGTCAGGAGTCCAAGTTTTGCCCTGAGCCTGAATCCAAGCCCCCACTGGAGCCAAGTAGGATGGATTTTTGCTCCCGGAGGAAGCTCTTTGGGGAGGGTGGTTCTAACAGTCCTGGGCACTGTGGCGCATGCATCTGAAGGCATGCCCTGGGCTGTGCACAGACTCCAGCATGTGCTCCGTTAATGATGTTAAGGAGCTATATGTGCACCTATTTAAAGACTGTGCTGACACATGATCAGTGTGAAGTATTACATTGCATCAGTGCACATTACTGAGCCTTATTACCTGTGTTTCTGATTTCCTGATTCCTGTACATGTTCCTCATTCTCGCGTTGCCTCTGATATCCTGTTTGCGCCTAGCCCAACCCTTTGCATGTTTAACATTTTGGATTTAACCTGTCAATCTGGACTGTTTGCTTGTGTATTTGCACTGTAAATAAACCTACTTCTGTGCTTACATCCACCTACCTCATACCTGACAGTTGAGAAACAACAAAATTTGTCATACGACAAATCCAGAGTCTGTCCAAATAACACAGAGCACTGAATTTAATTTTCAGACTCATCCGGAAGTTAAAAGCATTGTAGTCACACTGTGATAGTCAGTTACATGATTGAACTCATCTCATAGAAGGGCCTGAGAGATTATGATAAAGTTGCTTTTTTCTGTTCTAGTTATTTCTATCACTTTTCATTTGTTCATCTGTTTTTTTGTTGTATGTGGTATAATGTTCATCAGGCTGTATTCATTTGTAATTGTGTTGTATTTTCAGCCAAGAGAAAATCAGTAATTACAAAACAAATTTAAAACATAAAATTAACATTTCTGTAAAGCTGCTTTGTGACAATGTCTGTTACAAGTACCCTGTAAATCAATCTGAAATGAATTGATTAGCCTATATCTATCCTATATATATATATATATATTTGTGTGCAAGATACATCCTCTGGATGCACTGAGATGCATCATCAGTGATGCAACCTGGGGTCACCGGGTGTTTCAGATCTTTCAACATCAGACACCCTCGCCCAGGTGACCCAGCTGAGGCTCATCAGACCCCAGCTTGCGTCCCAGCAGCAAGCACCCATGGATCAGCCCTCTTTATCCACAGTCA
This sequence comes from Cathorops multiradiatus, assembly GCA_027575975.1. NCBI lineage: Eukaryota > Metazoa > Chordata > Actinopteri > Siluriformes > Ariidae > Cathorops > Cathorops multiradiatus. Next base: position 27,848,401 of record JAPEKM010000015.1, read on the forward strand.
CCTTGAAGCCTTCTCTGCAGCTTCACATATGGATCGGATGGCCCTTTTCTTAGCCACTCCTCTTAGGCCCAGTTGGTTGAGGACTTTGCAGAGTGAACACCCTGCAAATCCTCTACAGCCCACCTCTATTGGCTTGTAATGAGTCTTCCAGCCCCCTTCCCGACACTTCTCCACTAGCTCCTGGTACTTTGCGTGTTTCCTTTCATTTGCATCTTCCATCTGCTATTTCCAGGGCACTGTGAGTTCAAGCACAATCAGCTATTTTGTTGCCTCAGAGATGATGATTATATCTGGCCAGAGTGATGTTGTAGCAACATGCTGAGGGAACTTCAACTGCTTCCCCAGATCGGCTTGCAGCTGCCAATCAGAGGCTGTGTAGAGGAGCCCTGACCTTGTTCTTCGCTGTTGGCAGGGTTCCTCTCCAGCTTTGACAAAGTTAATTTTCTTCAGGGCAAGATGGTGTTTGCCAGGGTTGATGGCATTGCATATGCATTCTGCCACCACCTTTAGCACTTGGCCGTGGTGCTAGTGGTAGCAACCTTCTGCAAGGGCCTTTGGACAGCTACTCAGCAGGTGCTGTAAGGATCCCCTTCCAGAGTTTAGCTGGCATGCTGGTGTCTCACTCTTGCCCCACACATGGAGGTTGGCTTGGCTTGGTAGGGCATCATATACAGCCTGGGCAAGGAAATTAATGCGATGGAGGTCCGCCTGCATGATGTTTGTCCAGGTGACCTTGTGCTGTATCCCACTTTATCCATGCCCCCTGCTGCCTGAGCCCCCCTGCTCTGCTCACTCACGCTTCCTCCATGCCTGCTCTGACCTCATCCTGGATTAGCTGATGTCTCTCCTTCCCTCGGGCCTTGCCCATTTGGGTCTTTGAGAAAAAGCCCAAACCAGCTCTCCCAATGGCCACCATCCCCACCAGCTCCTTCTGCCTGAAGCATGACTCTGCCATCTCCACTGCTCTCTCTGTTCTCCGATTCCGGTTCACACCTCAATGCCAGCTGTTGCCACCTTCTGGTCCCAGAAGTCCCTGTACTGAAGGGCTTCTCTTGTGCATACCACCATGAATTCTTCAGTGAGACCACTGAATGGGAGCTGTAAGATGTTGCTGGTTCTGTAGAGGGCTGCAGTACAAAAGCTGGTGATTTTCCTCTCCAGGGACTCCACTGTTGACACTGGGACTTAGTACACCAGCAGAGGCCATAGAACCTGCAGTAGGATATAGTGCTGGTAGATCCAGGCCTTAAATCTGCCTAGCAGGCCTGACTTGTCAACCTTAGTGAGCCAACTTTCCAGCTCTTTATTGGACCTCTGAATGGCGGCGGTGTCTTTCAGAGATGCGTCAAACAGCTTCCCCAGACTCTTCACTGGCTGCTCACTAATGGAGGGGATATCAGCTCCAGCCAAGGAGAAACGGAATTTATCAACCACTTTCCCCCTTTTTAGCACCATGGATCTTGACTTGGTAGGCTTGAAGCTCATCCTGGCCCAGGTGACAAGTTTATCAAGGCCTTGCAAGATCCACCTCCCTCCTGGGACTGATGATGTTGTCACAGTGAGGTCATCCATAAATACTCTTATGGGGGGCTGCCGTATGCCAGACCTGGTTAGAGGGCCTCTGCATTCCACCTCAGCTGATTTGGCCACCATGTTCATCGCCAGGGCAAAGAGGATAACGGAGATGGTACACCCAGTTATAATCCTTTTCTCCAGCCGATGCCAGTCTGACGTTACTTCCCCAGAAGTGACCCTCAACCTGAAGTTGTTGTAATAATCCAGGATCAGGTCCCTGATCGCACTGGGGATGTGGTAGCGATGTAATGCAAGATCAACCAATTTATGTGGAATGGATCCATACGCATTGGCCAAATCCAGCCACAGCAACACATAAGTCACCTCTGTTCTCATGGGCTTCTCTGATGAGCTGTGTGTTTACCCCAGTGTGCTCTAAGCAACCAGGAACTCCAGGGATGCCCCCCTTTTGCACTGAGGGATCGATGTAGTTGTTCTTAAGAAGAAACTCTGCGAGTATCCGGGAAACAATGCTGAAGAACACCTTCCCTTTGACGCTCAACAGTGAAATGGACTGAAACTGGTTGATGCACTTTGAGTTTTCCTTTTCGGGGATCCACACTCCCTCTGCGCACCTCCACTGGTCAGCAACTCTCCCCCTTCGTCATATCACCTTCAAGATTTTCCAGAGGTGACACTGGAGCTGGGGACAATGCTTGTACACAATATATGGTACACCACTGGGCCCTGGAGCAGAGGAAGAGCATGCTGCCTTGATTACCTCTTCAACCTCCTTCAGGTTAAGTTCCTTCAGATTGAACATTTTTGTTGGTGGAGCTGGGATAATAAGGGCTCTATTGGGTTCCAGCTCCTGTTCTCTCATTGGATCGCTCAGAGTGTCATGCAGGAAAGCGTTAACTACTTCTGCTGAGCAGGTGAGCCGGCCACTGCGTTTGTCCCCGAGTAGTTGTTTTGTGAAGCCCAAGGGATTAGCAATGAAAGCAGCACACTTTCTAGCCCTCTCTCTTCCTCTTCTTCTATACCACTCTGCTCTCCGAAGGGTTGCCAGTCTTCTCCTTAGGATGTCTCAAAGGTCAGCTAGGGCATGTTTCTCCTCCTCAGGAGAACTTTTATATCATTTCTTGAGGGTGCGGAGCTCTTGCCTCAGCTGCTGGATTTTGTTGGCTCTGCGGTTCATGGTATATATGGGCTTAATGTTTCCTTTCTTGACAAAGCTGAATCTTTCTGTGGCATAGGCACCAATAATGGCAGTCATTGTATGGAGTCGGCGGTCTGCATCTCCATTTGCTGTAACTTGGATGATGTTCATTACATCTCTGTCAAACTGTAACCATTCACCCTCCTTGCTGGCTGGGGGCCACTTGATCCGTTGTAGCTGTTGAGCTACTCTGATGGAATTGGGGGACTGTGGTGTGGGGAGGGACTGGGCTCTGTGGGGTGACTCCTGACCGGGCTCCTCCTGCATCTCACCAGGCTCAAGGCCTGTGCGCTACACCCTCTTCTTCTCCATGCATTTCATTCTGGCCTGATGGACTTTAAGGCCACGTACATTTTTGCACAGCTTGCCACAGATACATCTCGTAGTCATGTCCTTAGCCTGGGTCAATACCGTTAGGTCTGTCCGAATGGTGGTCTCATCCTCCCCCCCCCTCTCGAGACCTACTGGGGGTATCTTTTCGAGGACTGTTCTGTAGCTTGGTTGGGGTTCTCTCTCTCAAGAGACACAGTCAGGGGTGCTGACCCATCCTGCCCCTGGGTGCCATCTTTCCATGCTGTCAACTGTCTTTCCACTAGTCACCAAACTATTTTTGGTTGTCACCTAGTCTCTTCCTAGGTGTCACTGACTAAGCCAGATTCAGTGTGCAAGAGGTGTGTGTGTGTGGGAGGGGATGCATGTGAGTGGTGTGTGTGGGGAGAGTACATGTGAGGGGCGTGTATGTGAGGGGTGTGTGTGGGGTGGGTGTATGTGAGGGGTTGTATGTGAGTGGTGTGTGTGGGGAGAGTTCATGTGAGGGGTGTGTATGTGAAGGGTGTGTGGGGTTGTATGTGAGTGGTGTGTGTGGGGAGAGTACATGTGAAGGGTGTGTATGTGAGGGGTATGTGTGTGGGGTTGTATGTGAAGGGTGTGGGGGTGCATGTGAGGGGTGTGTGTGGTGTGTATATGAGGAGTGTGTGTGGGGGTAGGTGTATGTGAGGGGTGTGGAGGGATTGTATGGGAGGGGTGTGGAGGGATTGTATGGGAGGGGTATGTGTGTGGGGGGTGGGTGTAGGTGTGGGGGGTGGGTGTAGGTGTGTGGGGTGGGTGTAGGTGAGGGGTGTGTGTGTGGGGGCTGTATGTGAGGGGTGTGTGTGGGGTGGGTGTATGTGAGGGATGTGTGTGGGGTGTATGTGAGGGTTGTGTGTAGGGTGTGTGTCTGTATGGGTGAGGGTATGTGTTAGTGTTATATTGTTACAGTGTTACTTTTCTGCAAAATGAGAGTATAGTGTTACACAATTATGATCAGAGTGTTACTCTATAATGAACAGAGTGTTCCACTGTTAGGCTCAGAGTGTTACACTGTTAGGGTCAGAGTGTTACACTGTTAGGGTCAGAGTGATACACTATTATGATCAGTGTTACAATATTATGATCAGAGTGCTACATTGTTAGGCTCAGAGTGTTACACTATAATGAACAGGGTGTTACACTGTTAGGCTCAGAGTGTTACACTATTATGATCAGAGCGTTACACAATTATGATCAGAGTGTTACACTGTTAGGGCAAGAGTGTTACACTATACTGAACAGGGTGTTACACTGTTAGGGCAAGAGTGTTACACTGTTAGGGCAAGAGTGATGCACTGTTGGGCTCAGAGTGTTACACTGTTGGGCTCAGAGTGTTACACTGTTGGGCTCAGAGTGTTACACTGTTATGGTCAGAGTTTACTATGACCTGGATGGCTGAGAATCTTCACAGACAGTTCACTTCTCTTACATGAAGGCACACCAGTATTTAGACCCAAGGCAGGTACTCAAGTTCAGTTCCCCCTGCTGACTTCAGGTCCAGATAAATATCACAGCAGACATGTTTTATGTCCTAGGCCCACGAGTGATACCTGGCCACAATCACAACATCTCATCTCATAGTTTTCCCTCTGCCATTCCCTCCACTATTCCTTCTGCCAGTTCTTCTGTCACTCCCCCGTCACTACTCAGTGCCTGAAGAGAGTAAACACCCCTGCATCTTGCCCAAAGAATTCCATGTCTCAGTTCTCTTGCTGAGACACATTCATGAATGCAATGGACACAGTGGCAGAAACCACATGCTTTCAGAGCTCCGCAAGAGGTACTAGGTTGTAAAGGGCAACTCAGTAGCAAGGAAGGTGCTCTCAATGTTTCATGTGTTACCGTGTGAGGGGCAAAGCAGCTCAGCAGAAGATGGCAGATTTGCCATTGGAATTAATCCTACCGGACCTCCCACCCTTCACCAATGTCGGAGTGGACTACTTTGGCCCGATTGAAGTGAAGTGTGGGAGGAGTACCATCAAGAGGTATGGAGTTCTCTTTACTTGTATGTCCAGCAGAGCTGTTCATTTGGAAATTGCTAATACTTTGGACACAGACTCGTGCATTCACGCTTTGAGAAGATTTATTTTCAGGAGAGGCCAAGTCAAGCACATCAGGTCTGATAATGGGACAAACCTGGTGGGTGTGCAAGCAGAACTGAGGAAGGCCCTAATGTCCCTTAATGAGAGAAAAATCCAAGATGCCCTGCTTCCTGATGGTATCGAATGGAGTTTTCACCCACCAGCCGCATCCCACCATGGCGTAGTCTGGGAAAGGCTCATAAGATCCATCAGGTAGGTGCTCAACTACACTCTGCATCAGCAATCCATTGATGATGAAGGCCTTCATACCCTGTTCTGTGAAGCAGAGTCTATCCTGAACAACCGCCCCCTCTCCACAGTGTCCTCAGACCCCCATGACCTGGAACCATTGACCCCAAACCATACATATGCTTTTGCTAAAAACCAAGCCCATTTTGTCCCCTGGAGTCTTCTTGAAATCTAACCTCTATGCCAGACATCGCTGGAAACAGGTCCAGTACATGGCCAATCTTTTCTGGCACAGATGGACCAAGGAATGCCTTCTTTTACTCCAAGAAAGGCAGAAATGGATGGATGTAAAGAAGAACTTGAACATTGGAGATATTGTCCTGGTGGTCAACCCCACTGCTCCATGAGGGTCTTGGCCATTAGGCAGAGTATTAGAGACCAAAGCTGATGGAAGAGGTCTGGTCTGGTCTGGTCTGTAAAGCTCAAGACAAAGATGTCAGTCCTTGAGGGGCCTATTGCTAAGCTATGCCACATCCTTGAGGCTGATGAAGGGCCATGATGTTCCTGATCACATTACAAAGGAATGTAATGTATACATTTTATTTTATTATATCTACAGCATTAAGTGATTTAGATATAATTGCTTTATATGGTTCCTTTTGTATATATTTAAGTAATTGATTCTGTAAGAACAATTAGGGGCCGGTGTGTAGGAGCCGCATTTAAGTTTATATTTTTCATTATTTACTCATATTTTCTCTTGGTTTTTGGATTCTGTGAGACTGTGCCCTCTTCAGGTGGTGATGGTGCCACTCCATAAGTCGACGCTGGTAGCGCATGATGCGAAGAAGGTGGGCAGCAGATCCAGTCATTGACCTGAACTCGGGGCAGCACTGTGAATGCTGCTGCAAACTTGGCTGGCGTTTTTATAGAGAAGGTGCTGGAGGTGTTTGTCTAGGCCTTTGAATCGTTGCCTTATTGTACTGCTGAAAAGTCTCTTTTGCAAACCATTACATTTGGGTTTATTTTGTATTTTATCTTATTTGTAATAAATTACCGGCAACAATTAAAAGTCAAACTCTCACTTGGATTTATTGGACACAAGTTGTGAGTCTGACACTGCATCACCTGCTTTCTCCATGAGGTTTAAACAGACAAGAAAATGGAAATAGGAGGATCAACTTAAAGGGAAAAAACTGTTTTTGCCCATTCAGCAAGTTTACTCTTCTAACAACTTTTGTAATACTCAAAATCAAGCTTTGTTTTTGCAATTTCATATTACCCATGTTCTGTCTATGTGAAGTTTCTGTGTACATTCTCCCTGTGTCCACATGGAATTCCTCTGGGTTCTCCATTCTCCTCCTACTTAACATAAACATGCCAGTAGGTGCATTGAGGCTTTGCACTCTCGCGTGACCCATAGCAATGGTATCTAGAGCGCCATGACAGGGGGCATGCTTATAGTGCTCCATTCAGCTGAGTTAATTGCTATTGGTCGGTATGGGAAGGTTTTGCTGCATTTTTGGATGTGCAAATCATTTTGAACAAAACAAAGACATAAGATTTATTGGGTGGGGGGAATAGAGAGATTTCAAAATATAGAAGAGAAAAACGGGGGGGGGGGACATTCAGCAGGACTCAATGCCGAACATAGAGGTCAAAAACCATAGGGTATGCTCACTTAAGATTTAAAAAAAATCACAACTACAGCGCAGTATTCATTCTTATCCAGTGAAGTGAATATTAGGAACAACACAGTGGCTCTGCAGAGCCTCTTTCACCTAGGTGCATTTACATTCGGGGATCCTTCGGAGCATGTTGTGCATGTGCTTGTGACCCAGTCATGACGGGAAACACCTGATACTGATTTGAGTGCAATCAGCAGGCTGTTTTCACAGAGTCTTGTCAAGTATTCTGTCAGGTATGCAGCGATAGCTGGGTCTAAGTACAGGAAGAGTGTTTATTATCAGGTGAGATATTTACAAAAACAAAACACAGTCATAAACATGGCTAGAAACAAACACGATCAAAATAATGATTATACTTCACAAAGCCTCTGTGTTCTTATATGCACATGTTGATTGTGCGCAAACCAGTATCAGGTCTTTTCCACAATGACTGGGTCCAAAGCACATGGTCAATGGTAGTATTCTATAATCAATACAAAATTTGATTGGGAGCCAATGCAGTGTGGATAAGACAGGGGTGATGTGGTCATATCTTCTAGTAAGGACTCTTGCTTCTGAATTTTGAACTAACTGGAGTGTGCTTATGCACTTATTGGAATATCCAGACAGTAAGGCATTACAATAATTCAACCTAGAGGTAACAAAAGCATGAGCTAGTTTTTCTGCATCATGTAGTGACATTATATTTTTTATCTTAGCAATATTTCTGAGATGAGAGAAAGCTATTCAGGTAATGTTATCAATATGAGTTTCAAATGAAAGACTGGAGTCAATGATTACACCAAGGTCTTTTACTGCTGCATGTGAAGAAACAGAAAGACCATTCAGAGTTACTGTATAATCAGAAAACCTACTTCTAGCTGCATGTGGTCCTAGTACAAGTACTTCTGTCTTGTCAGAATTAAGCAGAAGGATGTTAATAAGCATCCAGTATCTAATGTCCTTTAGACATTCATCAATTCTATTAAGCTGGTGTTTCTTATCTGGCTTTGCAGAAACATGCAATGCAAATGTTTGTCATCAGCATAACAGTGGAAACTAATACCATGCTTATGAATAATATCACCTAGAGGTAATATGTATAAAGAAAAAAGCAATGGGCCTAAAGACAACCTTGTGGAACACCAAATTTTACCTCAGTATGTCTAAAAAAATCACCATTTACATCTACAAACTAATATCATAAAATAAGAGCTGAGCCAGGAAAGGGCCATTCCCTTAACTCCCACAGTGTACCCATGAGAATGGAATGATCAGTGTGTTAAATGTTGCATGAAGTTTGAGCAATACAAGCAGGGAGACACAGCCCTGATTAGATGCCAACAGTAGGTCATTTGTTACTTTAACCAGTGCTGTCTCTGTGCTATGTTGAGGTCTAAATCCTGACTGATACATTTCATAGATGTGATTCCTCTGTAAATATGAGCATAACTGCTGTGCCACAGCTTTTCTAGGCTCTTGGAGATAAAGGGGAGGTTTGATATTGGCCGATAATTGGACAGCTGACAGGAGTCGAGGTCAGATTTTTTTAATCAGGGGCTTTTTCTCTCCGTGCTCTCACCGAAGGCGATCGCATTCTCTCCCTCTCCCTTCCCTTATCTTTCCTGCTTCAGCTTCTGTTGCCTTGTCTGTCTAGTGTCTATATTTTTGAGAGACTCTCTCCGCACTGCTCTCCGAACTAAAAAAACATGGAATTCATAAACTGATCTCTTCATGCAATTGACACAATCTTCTCAACGAGAAGCCTAGATTTGGGGGAACCAGCCTGTCCTGCCAGAACGTTCACAGCCGGCTACATGATGGATGCGTGGGAGCGGTGGTGGGTCATGTGCCTGGTGGTTCTTTCTGTGGAGGACATTGAAGACATCTACCTATTCAGAACCATGATTGCAGGACTTTTACTGATTGGATTAGGCATTGCCCTGGTTTATTGAGGAAATCAGAAAACGGTGACAGCTGTTCAAAGCCCCATAAAGCT
>JAPEKM010000015.1:28099727-28110893 GCA_027575975.1 Cathorops multiradiatus
CAGCTGGGATAGGCTCCAGCTTGCCTGCGACCCTGTAGAACAGGATAAAGCAGCTAGAGATAATGAGATGAGATGAAGATTTACCACCACTCTCTTTAAAGATAAGATCAAGACGATTGTGTTTGGCAGGGCACTGTGTCTGCTACAGCAATGAGGCAGCTCACAACTTGGTTCTGTGGGAACCATGCCATGGTCAGGCTTCCCGGGGCAGACAGTGCCTGACATATGTCAACCAGCTGATGTGCAATACTGGTCTCGCTTCAGCAGATGAAATCAGAACTGTTATGGGTCACAGTCCATCCTGGCATGCCATCGCCAGTAATTTCCGAGGAGAATTGACCTAGTAGTAGTAGAGGTAGTAGTAGAGTATCCAGCCTACCTGTTGGTCAAAGTAATGTCATCTACCACCCTGTGGGTCAGTCTTTGCTTAGATAGGGGGACTCCACACTGTTTCTGCTGTAACAGTTGATCTGATGATTGAATCACCACCACACAGTCCATGGAGTACTGTAAGGTTGTGTGGAATTGGTGCTTACATACAGAACAAGTGTAGCTCATCTGTTCCCCTTCAAGGAATGTTATGAGGTCAATCAACTGATTTACACAAATGGGCAATATAACTTTAGGCCTGGGTTCAGCCACAGGGTCACTCCTACATCATCTAAATTGCCACAAACATATGCATTGCAGGCTTATAGCTAAAGCATGTAGCTCCCAAGCTTCTTGCCAAGGTTATTGACAGCAAGAAGGTGGTCTTTAGAGAAATTAATTTTAGCTCAACATCCTGGGTGGACTCAAAACAGAAGGATATCAGAGACTCTAACACAAGGGATGAAGTCCCTGGCTGTAATCTTGGGGGAGGTATACGATGCACAAACACATTTCCCTCCCTTCAAAAGGGTTGTGACAAATTTATGAGTGTCTAATGAGACATCCATACTATTGTAGTGTGCAGAAATGTCTACATATACTTTCAACACAGATGGAGATTATTCCTTGTTTAGTGATTTCTGCAGAGAGGTTAGTGCTTTAAGCACCAGAAAGTATCTGTTCAAATGCCAGCCAGCTGTGCCCTATCATAAGAGAGCCACCTGGGCACCTACCACCTGGGTAGGGTGAAGAATATATGCTTCCTCCAAGATACACAAGGTCAGCCAACTGAATCTTTTTGAACTGCTGCTCATGCTGCATCATAGGGTGGCATAATACACTCAGAGGAAAGTGCTATTTGCCCTTTTCTGCATACATGAGCTCATAGAAGCCTATGTTGCTTGAGTCACTGTCTTTTGAAAGGAGAGAGAACATACTTCACATCGAACATGTATTGAATTGACAAACAATCTCAATTCATCTAGTTCCATGGTGATTGCATACTTCATGGTGATGCAACCTGTGTAATATGTAACCTTTCTTCTTCCAGTTCACTATTAGAATGAGTACCACAAGTGGCACCTGGAGGTGTGAGGGCACAGTTCTTATTCAGTTTATCATCTATCATTGAGTGAACACTTTACCAGCATATTCAAAAAGGTCATATGTTGCGAGAAGAATAAAAGGGACACTGATATTTTTTATAGTGAAATACTATGTCATATTGTCAATGTAACTTGGGTGAGGTCTCATTATGTGCTAGAAGGTGTTCAGGTGTTTAAACATTGTTCCTTGTGGTTAGGAAGGGTTTAGGAGCAAATATGACTGAGATTATAACATTCTCTTGACAAACCCTGAACAGAAGTAACTGCTGAAATCAACCATCCCTTTAATGGACACAATCAGTAACATCACTGAAAACGTGAATTCAGAGCAGCCTCCAAAGATGGCTGCTCCAGACTACAAACACCAAGAGTCACAGTGCCCTCTGTCACCTGACTACTAATTACATTACCTGTCTCCCATTCAGCAATCACCTTGCCTATATAAGCTCAGCTCTCACTTGACTTTGTTTAGTGTCCCATGCCTAACCTTACAGAGCCATTTGATTTCTGCTTGACTTTCCGTGTTTGATCAGTGTTTATTACAAGTCAGTAGTCTTGACTTCGTTACATTGTTTGCCCTACATTGCCCCATTTGCTGATCGATCGACCTCCACCCATTTCCTGACAAGTTCTGCTCTTCAATTTGGCTCAGACTGCAGTTGGTGAAGGCCCTGGTCTCCCTGCATTTGCATCTGTATATGCCTGCACTCTGACAGGATACTTCATCATCGATGGATGCAGCAGAGGAGTCGAAGCAGACTGCACTCAATGCTCAGGGAGCTTGTTGGGTGAACATCAGCAGATGCTCAGCAACCTCAACACCAGGATGGTGCAACTTGCTGTGGTCATGTTGCAGGTTGTGCTCATGTTGTTCTCTAATATGCCCCGCATTCCCCACCAGCTCAGTTAATTTCTCTACCAGAAAAGTTATTGGGTGAAGTATCACACTGTAAGGGATTTTTTCTCCAGTACTCCCTGTATCTCTTTTGGCTGTCCAGGGTTTCTGATGAACAGAAAATTGCTAAATTCCTCACTTTGCTCATGGGCAAAGCTCTATAGTGGGCCAGCACTGTGTGGGAATGTGGTGGTGAACACACCACATCTTATGGTCATTTCTTGGAACTTTTTAATCGAGTGTTTGATCATGAACCCAAGGGAATAGAGATTCGAGAGAGTCTCTTGTCAATTAAACAAGGGGATAGAAGAGTCACAGAGTACACCCTGGACTTTTGAACATTGGCTGCTGGCAGTGGTTGGAACAAACCTGTGTTAAAAGCTACTTTTCACCAAGGGTTGCATCCAGAAGTGCTGAGTGAATTGTGAATTGACTTGCCATGACGAACACCTGTCCCTAGACTCCCTCATTGACTTAGCAATGACATGACTTAGCAATTCGTCTGGACTACCTAATCGTGAACAGACCCCCACTGCTACCATCAGCTTCTCCCTCTCCTGCCACAAACATGCCGACTCCCATGAAGGTTTCTCATGCACAGCTGCAATGATCAAAGAGAGAAAGATGATGATGAGAGGACCTATGTTTCTACTGTGGTGAGTCCAGCCATCTACTTGCAAAATGCCCTGTCCGTCCTCCTCAAGGAGTTCTGGCCAGTCAAGTTAGCAGTCCATTTAGCCCAGTGAGTTCTGTAATCAGCCCTAAAACACAATCCTTTAAATTACCAGTGCTATTGCAGCTGCCAGACTCGACCCTTGTCCTCTCTGCATTGATGGACTCGGGGGCAGAAGGAAATCTTTTCAATTGCTCGATTGTCCAGAGATTCAACCTGTCTACCAACACCTTACAGAGACCTCTCAAAATAAAGACCATTGACGGGGGTCCCATTGGGGATGGACTGATCACCACTCACACAGCTCCTCTCCAGATTCAGGTGGTGGCCCTCCATTCCGATCATATTTCTCTGTTCATCCCAAACTGCTCTTCACGACATCATCCTAGGATGCCCCTGGCTTCAACTGCATGACCCTTTAATCACCTGGCAGAGAAAAGACATTATACAATGGTCACTGGCATGTTTTCAAAATTGTCTGCAATTTCCTCAATTAGCCATTTCATCCACCTCCATGAAGAGCCCTCTGCCCGATTCTCCAGACAATGTTTCTGCTTGTTATCTTGACCTGAAAGAGGTATTCAGCAAAGGTAAAGCATATGGCTTACCTCGTCATCATCCCTAAGACTGTGCCATTTACCTCGTCCCAGGCACGGCCCCTCCTTGCAACCATATTTATCCGTTGTCCCTAATGGAACAATCTGCTATGGAAGAATACAAACAAGAGGCACTGAAAACTAGGTTACATCAGACAACCTACCTCACCAGTTTCAGCAGGTTTTTTCTTTGCGGAAAAGAAGGCAGGAGGTTTCCAGACTTGTATTGATTACCGGAGCTTGAATCAAATCATATCCGCTCCTGATGGTGCCATCTGTATTGGAACAGCTACACTCAGCTAAGATCTTCTCCAAACTAGACCTTCGCAGTGCTTATAACCTGGTCCAAATTCGAAAGGGAAATGAATGGAAGATGGCTTTTAGCACCACCGCTGGCCATTTTGAACACCTGGTCATGCCTTATGGACTTTCTTCAGCACCAAGCATCCTCCTGTGCTTGATAAATGATGTCTTAATGGAAATGCTGGGGAAATTCATGATTGCCTACTGTAACAGGTCCCTCATGTGGGTGGAGTATAGAAGCATGGTAGGTGGGAGTTGATGTTCACACACAAATGTTATTTTATTTGTTTCTGTAGCTTTTCAGCCACACACACACTCTCCCAGTCACAAGCACAACACAAACATGTGTTCTGGTCGGGAGAGCTCCTTTCTCTCTGCTTTCTCTCTTCTTTTCTATCCTCTGTCACTGCAACACAGGCACACAACGTTAATTAGGCACAGGTGCATTGGCTTTGCCACTCACCTTCCCTGGCCCCACCCTCCATTCACAAACCAACACTAGGCCACACTCCCACTGCCACATCCCATCACCCAACTCAGCCCCCCGTGATGGGACAGGAAGTCCGTGACTACCATCTGTCCCCAGCCTGTGGACCACCTCATATTTAAATTGTTGGAGGGCTAGATACTAATGGCTGATCCACGCATTGGCATCTTTCATGTGGTGGAGCCACTGGAGGGGCACGTGGTCTGAACAGAGGGTGAAAGGGCACTCCAGCAGGTAGCTGAAGGGTGAGGACTGCCCACTTGATTGCCAAGCACTCTCTCAATGGTGCTGTACTTACTCTCATGCTTTGAGAGCTTGCAGCCGATGTACAGCACGGGGTGTTTCTCACCCTCCACCTCCTGGGACAAAATGACCCTGACCCCTCTGTCTGATGTGTCCATCTGCAAAATAAAGGGGAGAGAGAAGTCAGGAGAGTGTAAGAGTGGCCCCCCACACAGTGCAACCTTTACCCTGGTGAAAGCCTTTTGGCACTGCTCCATCCACTGGACCTGATCTGGTGCTCCCTTTTTAGTGTGATCAGTCAGCGGGCTGGTGACATCCAAATAATTAGGTATGAACTTATGATAGTAGCGAGCCAGCCCCAGGAACTATCTCACCCCCTTTGTGGTCTTAGGCCTTGGGCAGGCTGCAACTGCTGCTGTCTTGTCAATTTGGGGACGCACCTGTCCATGACCCAAGTGACCCAGATAGCAGAGGATCTTGTCCATGGGCCGCTGGAATATAGCAGGAGCCTCAAACGACCCAAAAGGAAGCGTGACAAACTGGTGTAGTCAAAATTATGTGGATAAAGCCATTTTCTCTCAGGATAGAGGAGTCAAGGGGATGTGCCAATATCCCTTTGTCAAATCCAGTGTCGAATAAAAGCAAGCCAAGCCTAACCGATCAAGCAACTCATTAATGTGAGGCATTGGGTACATGTCAAATTTAGACACTGCATTGACTTTTCTATAGCCTACACAGAACCGGACTGACCTGTCGGCCTTGGGTACCAGGACCACCAGGCTGCTCCAGTCACTGTGTGGCTTCTCTTTTATGCCCATTTTGAGCATGGCCTTGAGTTCATCCTGAACCATCTTTTTTTTGTGTGTCCAGGTAAGTGGTACGGGCGGCTATGCACCCCCCCCCCACACACACACACACCCTGGGGGCATTTCAGTGTGGTGTTCTATGAAGTGGGTGCAGCCAGGAAGGGGCAAGAACATGTCAGAAAATTCTTCCTGCAACTTGGCTACCTCTATGAGTTGGGCCAGTGAGAGGTGGTCTCCACAAGGGTGTGGTTCAGGTTTTGGTTGTTTTTACTTCCGGCCCCAGCTCCGCCTTCTCTGGAACTGCTGATGCCATTGCCACAGGGACCCTCTCATTCCAATGTTTTAATAGGTTGAGGTAGTATATTTGTAGAGCCCCACACCTGTCCATTCACCTCACCTCATAGTCAATGTCCCCAACTCACTGTGTGACCTCAAAGGGCCCTTGCCACTTGGTGACTAATTTGGAACTCAGCATGGGCAATAAAAGGAATACTTTGTCTCCTGGCATGAACTTTCTAAGACGTGTGCCCTTGTCATACAGCTGGGCTTGACGTTCTTGTGCCTGCTGCAAATTCTCCTGGGTTAAGTGTGTGAGGGTGTGGAGCTTTGCGTGCAGCTTGAAAATGTATTGAATTTCATTTTTACTAGGTGAAGGTCCCTACTCCCAGTTTTCCTGCAGCACATCCAAGATGCCACGCAGCTTTCGCCCATATAATAATTCAAATGGGGAAAATCCTGTGGAGGCTTGAAGGACCTCTCGTACTGCAAATAACAGGGGCTTGAGCCATCTGCCCCAATTAAATGAGTCTTCACTTACAAACTTCCAAATTAGATTTTTATGTGTTTGATCGAACTTCTCTACAAAACCTTCCATTTCTTGGTGATAAAAGCTGGTGTGGATAGATTTAATTCCCAGCAACCCATACAGCTTGCACAGTGTGTGTGACATAAATGAAGTGCCTTGTTCTGTCAGGATTTGTTTTGGAATCCTTACCTGGGAGATAATACGGAAGATTGCTTCTGCAATACTGTGTGCTGAGCTATTGCAGAGAGGAACTGCTTCTGGATATCATGTTGCATAGTCCACCAGAACTAAAATAAAGCAATATCCTTGTGCTGACCAATCTAATAGCCCGAGGAGATCCATACCAATTCTTTCAAAGGGGATCTTGATTAAAGAGAGAGGGTGTAAAGGCACTTTTGGAGTGGCCATGGGATTTGCTAATTGGCATTCATAGTACGCCACACACCACCGATGAATGTCCCCATGAAATTCCCGGCCAATAGAACTGGGTCATTATTCAGGCTAGTGTTTTATCCTGCCCTAGAGTGCCAGGCCGTGGGATTAAAGTGAGCTGCATGGAACATGAGTTCCCTACAGCTCTTAGGGATTAGTAACTGAGTTTTTTGTTCACCAGTTTGAGTGTCCTGCATCACTCGATACAGTCTATCTTTAATAATCACAAAGTATGGGAAAATGGGTTCCGCATTTGGCTGGAGAGTTTGACTATCAATTACTCTCACTTGGTCAAATGCATGCTGCAGAGTCTCATCTCATGACTGCTTTAAAGGGAAATCCTCAAGGGAAGCCCCCAGAGCAGGAGGAGGGGAGGGCTGCTCCTCACTCCTCATATCATCCTGATGCAGTGATGATGGGGACAGCTCTATGACAGCTTTTCCAGTCAGTGCCACACCACGATTCTCCCCCATGACATTTTATGGTAGGACCCTCTCCCTACGACATTTTACAATAAAGTTCAAAACCCTGGCCAATCAGACTCCAAAATCAGCGAGTGGTTGAGACGAGGATTAACAGCCACCTTAACTCTATGTTTTTGGCCCTGAAATAGAATATGGATAGACATTAGAGGATAATTGTGAACATCTCCATGCACACACAATACCTTCACCGCTTCTGCTGTCCCCAATGCCTCACTTTACACCAGCCTTTTGGTGGGTTGAGGTCTGATTACAGCCAGAATCCACCAATGCATGATATGTATCCCCTTGAACGCTTACCGGTATGCAATACATTCCCTCCTGATCGGAGGCGGTCTCTGGTGCAATTACAGCTCCTACCTCCATTGCAGAGGCCTGGCTCAGGAGATGCTCCAGCTCCCTGCCGCACCAGCACACAGGACTTTCCCCCTGCACCGGTATTATGGGCATCACCCACCTGAGGGGGAGAAGACACAGACATGAAAGAGGGAGATGAGAGGACACCACAGGTGCGACGGGCCAGCTGGGGAGGAGCTGGCTGCCGCCTCCGCAGTGGGGGATTGGGGTGGGGAAGGGGAGGAGGAGAGGGTGAAAGAATATGAGAGGAGCCTCATCCACCTGCCATCGGAACCACCTCCAGATGGTCCTCCGCCAACTCAATGGCTCATTCTAGCGATGCCAGGCAATGACACTGGACCCATTCTGCCATTTCTTCTGGAAGTCAAGAGGTGAACTGTTCCAGTGCCACCAGATTGATGATCCCGTCAGGGTCACAGTCTTCCACCCTCAGCCACTGCCAGCAGGCATCCCAGAGTTGCTGGATGAATGCAAACAGCTGGCCAACCTCCTCCAGCATCAGTGTCCAGAAGCGCTGGTGGTGTTGTTCCGAGAAGTGGCCGACACGCTGCAGGATGGCTTTCTTCAGGTCAGTGTACCTGAGCTTGCTGTCAGCAGGCAGCTGAAGCACTGTGAGCTGCATCTCATCAGTCAGAAGTGGGAGGAGGCACGCCGCATGCTGCTCGAGTGGCCACCCCCACGTTTTGGCTGCTTGCTCGAAAAGAGCGAGGAAAACTCACTCTTTTCATCATGCAGGCCCATCTTCATGAGGGTGGCATGAGGAGGGTCTGCCGTGGTGATGGTCAAAGCGCCTGCCAACATGAACAGATGCCAGAACGCCTGGTAATCTTCCTGCTGGGCCAGCATCAATGCTTCAAAGCATTGCTCTTGCTCCTTCAGCACTTGATGCTGGTTCTACTGGGCCAGCATCAATGCTTCAAAGCATTGCTCTTGCTCCTTCAGCACTTGATGCTGGTTCTGCTGGGTGGTAGTGAGGGCATGGATGAGCTCTTTGAATGGGGAGGACTCCATGTGGTGGTTCCCTTCTGTACCTCCAAGGTTTCAGCACCACTGTAACAGTTCCGTGATGTGGGTGGAGTACAGAAGCATGGCAGGCAAGAGTTGATGTTCTCACACACACTTTATTTTATTTGTTTCCATAGCTTTTCTACTGCACACACTCACACTCTCCCAGTCACACATGTAGTTCTGGTCAGGAGAGCTCCTTGCTCTCTCCCTACTTTTTCTATTCCCTGTCACTGCAACACAGACACACAACATTAATTAGGCACAGGTGCATTGACTTTACCATCTTCCCTGGCCCCGCTCTCCATTCACAAACCGCTGGTAGGCCACGTCCCCACTACTACACCTACATTGACATCTTAATCTACTCCCCAGATGAAGACAATCATCTCAAACATGTCAGGTCTGTACTCTCCCACCTGCTTGAGAACCATCCCTATGTCAAGGCAGAAAAATGCAAATTTCATGTCAATCAGATCTCATTTCTAGGGTATATCATAAGTTCCAAGGTAGTAAGCATGAACCAGGTAAAGACATCAGTAGTCACATCATGGCCTCCTCCCACATCAGTTAAGGAGCTGCAACACTTTTTGGGATTTGCAAATTTTTACTGCCTCTTCATTCAGGGCTTCAGTATCATCACCGTTCCTCTAACCTCATAGCATTTCAGGGGGAAACCCAAGCAGCATCTGGTCACCTTCTTTTCAAAGAAGCTCACACCTACAGAAAGGAACTACAATTTTGGTAATAAAGAACTCCTAGCTATTAAACTGGCCTTGGAGGTGTGGAGACTTTGGCTGGAAGGCACCACACACCCGTTCATTATCCTGACTGACCACAAGAACTTAGAATACTTAAAGACCACAAAATGTCTGAACCCATGACAAGCCAGGTGGGCCCTGTTCTTCACCCACTTTCAATTCATGATATCCTACCACCCTGGCTCTAGAAATATCAAAGCTGATGCTCTTTCCAGAATCCATAATTCTTCACCCATACCTCTGAACCAACTCTGATATTACCACCTGAATGTTTGGTACAAGCCATCACATGGGACATAGATAAAGAGATCAAGCAGTCACAAACCCCGAACCTTCCTTAGAACTGCCATCCTGGACTTCTGCATGTCCCACATGACCTCAGAGGGAGATTCATTATCTGGGCCTATATTTCCCCTGCCACTGGTCATCGCAGCAGTCACCACACATACCAACTCATTAAGAACAAGTATTAGTGGGAGAACATGATCTCGGATATCAATCATTTTGTCTCCTCATGTTCTGTATGCACTCAAGCCAAGGTACCATGTGCTCCACCTGCCAGGAAATGATGTCCTCTCCCAGTGCCTTAGAGACCCTGGTCACACATTGTCATGGACTTTATCACTGACTTAGCACCATCCCAATGTAACACAGTCATTATGGTAATCATTGACAGATTCTCCAAATCTATCCAACTCATCCTGCTACCTTGTCTACCCATTGCTTTCCAAACAGCTGAACTAATATTTAACCATATCTTCCATTATTTTGGCATCCCTGAGGACATAGTAAATGACTGGGCCCCTCAAGTCATCCCCTGCCTTTGGTCCAGTTTCAGGGAAAGATTAGGAGTGTCAGTAAGCCTCACATCTGGATATCACCCACAGTCCAATGGCCAGGTGCAATGTGCCAATCAGGAGGTGGATTGTTTCTTGTGAATATTCTGGATGAGGAACCAAAAAGGACTGGCCACAATTTCTCTCATGGGCCGAGTATGCACAAAACTCACTCAAGCACTTCGCTACCCAGTTGACACCATTCCAGTGCATACTCAGCTATCAAACCCTCTGTTTCCATGGGATGACATGCCCACCCAGTTACTGACAATTAACACCTGGTTCAAGTGAACTCAGCAGGTGTGGGAAGAGATTCACCAGAGGTTGGAACTAGTAAATGCAAAATATAAACAATATGCAGACAAGCACAAAAGTGAGAGCCCAGAATACTCTCCAGGAGATCAGGTATGGGTTTCCACGAAGGATTTAAGGGAACCTAATGTGTAAAAAAAACTGCAAGCCTGTTACATTGGCCCATACAAAGTACTGCGCAAAATTAATGAAGTATTCTACATACTAGAGCTTCCACTTCACAGAGAATGGCACCAACCTTCCATGTCTCCTTCTTAAAATTAAACATTCAAGGTCCCCTTGCCATGGATACACCCACCTAAGAGCCCCCTTCCCCAGACATTGAGGGCCAACTCATTTACTAGGTAAACAAGATCTTTAATTCATGTTGCAGGCAAGGTCAGCTGGAGTACCTGGTTGACTGGGAGGGCTATGGTCCAGAGGAACAAAGTTGGGTGAGCTCCAGGGACATATTACACAAGAGTTCTTTACACAAGAGTTCCACACCCAGCATCCTAACAAACCTGCACCTAGAAGGAAAGGGTGACCGAGAAAGATAGTTGCTCCCAGAGGGAGCTCCTGAGGGGGAGTTATGTTAAAGTGATGGTTTGGAGTAAATTCACTCTAGGGTCATTTGAACCATGACATCCAGCCAAGTAGCCCACCCGAAGTTTTTTCTACCTTGGCCGAATATTAGCCGAGTTATTGAGTTATCCCGA
>JAPEKM010000015.1:28174662-28185727 GCA_027575975.1 Cathorops multiradiatus
GAGTCCGTGCATTCCTCACTGCACTGAATTGCATACACTACATTGTCCTGTTTGTGTCTGGGTATTCTGTCCTTAGGATGGACCAGTTTCTGCTTCAGGGTGTTACTGGATCTGAAATGTACCGGAATGTGTTTGTAGAAGATCTTCCTGAGTTTCTCAGATAGACCAGAAATTGCCCTTTTCTACCACCCACAGTTTACTATGACCTGGATGACTGAGAATATTCACAGACTTGTCTAGATTATAACACAGTGTTTAGAACCAAGTCTTATTTACATATTTACTGAAACTGCTGCACGATTGGAGATCTTAATGAGGCACATTCCAATACAGGAAATGGAGCAGGGGTCATCATATGACAGAGTACAGCCTGGATTCAGACCCAGGAAAGAATCAGCAATTTAATATTTATTTTCCTCTGGCTTTATATCCCTGTAGCTGATCCCACATTGCAGGGGGTAGTAGCAGTAATAATTCTGGTAAACAACATGAAGGCAGTTCATCGAACCAGAGTTTAGTTACAGGCCATGAAGTGAGAAAGGAAAGTTTTCAGAATTAAAATTATGAAAAGTGACCTTTTCTGGTGTGACTAGTGTTGTAACAACAAGGTATATAAAAATGTTTAAAGATAGATGGAGAAGAATGAAGCAATGGTTAGAGTTACCTAACCCTCCTGCCCCCAGCCCGTGATGTAAGCAGTTCTCAGTTATAGATCAGCAAAGTGTTGGTGTCACTCGAATCAACTTTTCTGGCTGAGAGTTGCATCTTTGGCTGTCGAAACACAAAAAGGTGGTTCACGATCACCACTTCATGAACCGGTCCTACAACTGCCTTGGTGGAAACAGGGTAACCAAGCAACTTTGCAGTCCATTCTCATCAGGATTTGAACTTGTCATCTGACAATTGTGATCTTTAGAGTCCCCCCCCCCTCTGGAAATGAAAATAGTGAAGGGTATAGATCAATGAAAAAATATATAAACAAAAACTGCTGCATTTATGTTTGTGTATGGGTATACACACCAACTGTCAATAAATTACTTATCTTTAGCAAACATTTGGATAAATCAATGACATCTAAGGCAGTTTGATTCAGGTTTACCTGTTTTAATAAACCCTGATTACAGTTTTAAAAAGGAGACACTAGAATACATATCAAGTTACATATCTTCTTTAGAGTGTTACACATAACCGCTGAGTATAAGCGTGTGAGAAAGATTAATCCATGTACAGAAAAGAAACAAAAAAAAAGACCCCTTGTACACAAATTCATTGCTCTACATCTAACCAAAATGCAAAAATATGTACACACACACACACATACATACATATATATATATATATATATATATATATATAATGTGTGAGCTAGCATAATGATGTTACCCTTCCCCTTTACCTGGTTTTTAATGATTAAAACCAGTAAACAAAGCAAGATACAAAGCAAGAACTGAGTCTGTATTATGGAATACACTTTGTTGCATTTTTAAGAAGCTAATCTTTCAAGAAATATCTGTTTAAAAATAATAAATGATGACATGAACAGGTATAACAGCAATGTCTATACTGAAGATATGAAAAATATATGCTTTTTTTTTTTTTTAAACAAGTATGAATAAGTAAGGCAGCTGTCAGATAGAGCTGGTGTAATGCAGCGGCACTGATGAATCTAAAACAGAGATAAAGGGAAGAGGAAAACTGCAGCAAAGTTTTGCACTGCCATAAAACTGCTTACAGTATGTACTCCGCAATGGGGCAGGGGGCGATCCACATTTTAAACATGCCTTGTTTGTTCCAATGACTTACGGGTGTGGCATTTAAAATCAAGGGTCACTCCTGCATGATCTCCTCTGCTCTAATGTCTACAGAACCTCCGTCATTAATGAAGGTTCTGAGGAGGCCGGAAAGCGACAATTCAGTTCAACTTGCATGAAAGATCCCTGCCTTCGCCTTGCATTCTGCACCTGTGTGTAATCCATCATCATAAATGACCAATGCTTAAGGTACAAATCACTTTGTCTTTTCTTTAATAACACTTAATAAACCCTAACCCATTCCCAGAAAGGAAATGTAGGATCCTTCTAATTATACAGTTGAGGTTGCGTAATGCGCATTTAAAAAATTATTATCTTTAAAAATATAATTATCAAAACTATTCAAAGTTTTGAATATAGATCATCTGTATCAAATATATAAATATAGATAAACATATGCAATATATGGGCTTTTATTTTGATTTTCTTTCTGCTTAAAAAAAAAAAAAAGAGTCCAGGACATTACAGCAGTCTGAGATCACATCTTTGTTTGAATGTGGGAGAATTTTTTTTTCTTTAAAAAAAAAAATAGGAAAGCAAATGTGTTTGTATAGAAAAAGGCACAATCTCTTTTCAAAATTATTTTTGTAAAAGGCTTCATGGACCCGCAGAGCCGAGGTTAGGTCTTGCTGACATATGCCTGAGATTTTTGCTCACAAACTTGCTGTTTTTCAGAAACTCTTTAGACTGGTATGAAGAACATTAAACACATTACAGTCTTCTATTCCCTATCCTCAGCTGTAAGAATAACCACTCAATGTGCACTACTGTCTCTGTCAGGGTTAAAACTGACTAAAAGGGGAGAAAGTCATTATTTACAAATCATACTTGGTTGCGGGGATTAATGCCAAGCTTTAAAGAGGAGAGATGCACTAAAATTTATCCTGCATCAGGGATGAATATACATGTGGAGACATCAGCAGAAGGTCGAGTGGTCCCTTTAACTAATGAGGCTGAGTGAATAGGATGGGAAAGAGGTGCTCTGCTATGCCTCTGAAACACTTTTTTGGACCCCAAGAGTGTTATAAGGCAGTGTTTAGCAGTTAGCATGTAGCATCAAGGTGTGAAGGCAGAGAATTTGAGGTGGTACTGTTTTGGGGGCAAAAGGCAACGCTGTTCAACAAAAGGCCAAAATGTTCAGCAAACGTCCCTCAAAGGACCAGAGTTAAAAAAAAAAGTCACGTTGACAGAAGACTGTTCCTAATTTAATGTCTGGGAGGATAAAAAGTCGCCACTGAATTACTGACTTTCCTTATCTAATTTGTCATAAGCACTACAGCCCAGAGATGAGAAACATTTCTCATTATGGGTTTGGAAGGTTGCCACCTCTCCTTTATTTGTTCTGTATAGCAGAGTGCATTGAACACTGTTTCAGGCACTTCATTAACTGTTAAACTGGGCATGAAAAGCATTGATGCACCTCCCTTTAATGCAAATAGCAGAGTCTCTAAGGAGTTCCAAGGAAAAGACATATCCATTATAGTGTGTCATGGTCAGTTTATACATGTACATTTGATAGGATTGAGTGACTGAGAAATGGAGCAGACCAAGCCAGCTGTGAGCACAGGACTGTTCACATCATCCTGCAGGAGGAGGAGCAGTCAGTATCAGACATTTGTAGTGTCTCAGCACCATGATGTGAGTAAAGCTGTGATTCTGTGTACATGTGTCAGGTATTCAGGTATGAAAAACAGCTGGAGAGTTACTGCATATAGATTTATTCTTTCAGCCAATGGTTCTGAATGTATGCAAGTCTGTATCCACAGCCAATAGCTAAGAGCACAGCTTGGTGCGTATGGTCTTGCATGCAACAGTATATACAATTTCCCCCTCAGCACCCATTGTTTTCTAAAGACAGCTGTGCTGTTGCTTTCTGAAGCTCAGAGCTCACTCTCCTCTGGCCTGTGCACAGGGGTGCAGCCAAGTTCATAAGGCTCCTTCCCTCATCACTTGGCTGCATCCTTTGTGGTTGTGCTTCTCGGGCTGAAGGTTCCTCCTTTTCAGCACGGCTCTTTTTGTCTTCAGCCTCCTCGGCTTCTGCCTCCATTCGCTGGTCCTCACTCCAGCGGCGCTTGAAGCGTAGTTTCAGTGGGATGCACTGGGTGCCACTGGGGCTGCTGGGACTTCCCTCTCTGGGTTCAGCTTTGAGGCCTGGCAGAGTCATGCCAACCCCAATGGTAATGCCACTAATGGTGTTAGAAGGGGGTGCAGCTGGGGTTTTAAAGACGTCTTCCTCAAGATCATCTTCCTCATTATCTATGATCCCATCAGGGCAGGGCAGAAGGGCAGACCCTCCATTGCAGTGTGATGGGGCAAAGACGTCACAGTTATCATCTTCACTTATATCGGTGACCTCTACTTCTTCTTCAGATTCTATGTCTGAGACAGGTTCAACCTGGAGAAGAGAGGTTGGAGTATTTAAGCCACACATATATGTAACCATTACACCATGTTTGATGTGTATAAAGTGTTGAATATAACGTATATTATATTCTGCATGTCCGCCATGCCTCCTGGTTGCAGAAACAGTTTTTGTTTTTTTCTAAAATGTTATGTTGTGATCTTCGGTGTCAGAATCAGAAATGATCATAGACACGCTTATTTGATACAACATACCATCAAACTGGACACCTTTCCAAGACAACAGAAGACAGCTGTTGTTACAGGCATAGTAGGGGATAACTGGCCCAAGAAGCTCCTTCTTTGTTATTCACACTTCATCTCAAAGTGACTTATCAGTGAACTAAATAAAAACTTAAAATTAGCTTGCTAATTAGCTAACCTCCCCAATTTATATTGCTTTAGCTCACCTAAAACCTACATCAAGATGCTAACTAGATAATGCTGGATACCTAGCTCACATTCTTAATGAGAAGTTGAACATTTGCTTAAATCACTGCGTCTTGAATGTTCCCACAAACAACAAATGTTGCATTCATTAAAAGACTTATGCTTTCAGTTTGTCTCTAGTATAAATGCTAGATCAAACCAGTTTAGCCAAATAGCACTCCCTGTTGTTCAGTGGTAATCCATAGTAAGTGGATAACATTTTAGCCCATGCCAATCCAATTCCTAATTAAAATTCTTAATAGTTTCAGAGTCCGATTATTCACAAATAGTCAAGATGCTACACTACTCAAATCTTTTTTGCAACCAGGTTATGTAGGCTATACATTATATTTATTTCATCATATTACACTGCCCTAAAAAATTTAGTAAAAACCCAACCTTGATCTTTGGTGGCCCTCCGGTACCACTGTTGGCCAGTTCAGATGGTACAGAATTGGAACCCTGCCCTGTTGCAGAGCCACATTCACCCACAAACAAGCCTGTGGAGGAAGTACCAGAAGGGGTGTGTCCTGGTGCTGAGAGGGGTGGGCCATCCCGATGTTTTCGACCCAGCGGTGGTGGTTGAAGTTTGAATTTAAAGGGTGAGGGGTGTGGCTCTTCAGGCTGCGGGAGGTGCAGTGAATGAGCGGTGAAGTGTGCACCTGCTGCTGGCCCTGCCAGGCCCTTATCAGGACGTTGTGGTTGGGGCACAACAATGCTAGGATAGTGTGGGAAGGCACGTGGACTGAGGTGATAGTTGTAGACACTCTGAGCATGTGCTTGTAGATAGCGCTTCATGTCTTCAGGGCTGAAGGAGAAGCGTGAGCCAAGCATGGGGGATGCCAGCGAGGGTGAGGGTGTATACGGCAGGTGTGAGGTTGGTGTAGAAGTCATGGACAGTGCAGGCGAGAGCTGTGGGGGCAGTAGGGGGCCACCAGGCACAGGTGAGGCTGGGAAGGGTAACGGGGCAGGAACACCATACATGCGGAACAGAGAGTCGTGAGTGAGCCGAGGATGGTGTGGCAAGAACAGAGATCTGAAGGCTCGCTCTGCTGGGCGCTCGTCACTGGCAGCGATGCCCACTTCCTCCAGCTCCGAGGCTACAGAGGTGCCGTCACTGCAGTCGGAGACAGACCCCCGTGCTGCCCGCCGTGCCACACTGGCAAACACACCAGGACTGCGTAGCTCTTCACCGTTCGGGGAGAGAACATCAGATGGAGTAGAAGGAGGAAAACGAAAGTGGGTTCCAACACCTGACGGAACAGGAGGAGCACTCTGGGGTACGCTTGAACCTGACACGAAAGCAGGAAAGAGCGAATGTAAAAAGTAAGCAGACATACTGAGATATTTAAATATATACCCAGCAAACATCCCATAAACAGTGAATTTTACCTGCAGACCCCATGTCAATGAACGGGTAGTTGACTAGCACAAGCTTGTTGAAATTAAACTTGTAGGTGAACCTTTTTCCTTTAGTTTTGTGCAGGATCCTTTTATTGTAGTAGTATCTGAGAAAATAAGGTCGGTATGGTTATACGTCTGTGGAGCATGAGTGAGACTGAATTAAACAAGACATTTGTTTTAAATATTTGTAGTAGTGTACAGAAATTAGACATTAAAATAAATAAAACCCCCACACATTGACCTCTCCATCACTTTCCTTTTCTGTTTGCCTCAGTGAAGGACTTTCACAGGACAGCATTGCAACTGTGGACTTGTTTATGCAGACATATTGTCGAGCAAGCTTTGTATGTGACAATGACCGGCACAGTAGCATCCAAGTTTACATGAGTGATTGTGAGCCCAATTTAGTAAGCATCTACAGATAAACTCAGAAGTTGCATCTAAAAGAACAAATGCCAGAGACCTGTAGTGCTTTTGGATGTAATAACAGATGTGGAGATAAGCTTTTGAAGCCACTGAAGCACACTGACCTCTCCATCCTTTTCTTTTCATCGCTTCCCAGTGAACTCAGAAAGACAAGAAAAATGGTGAGCTGCAGTTAAATGGGAAGACTGGATAAAGCACTCTCATGCATGTGGAAACATTATCAGGTCAGTGTGAAAGATCTGGGCAACATTAAAATACCTGTCTGGATGTGGGCTTTAAATGCGATAGACTGTATTAGACCTGATGCTTTGTGAGACTAGCAGCATCTTTGTTATGTACTGATAATGCAGACAAGGCTAAACACCATAAAATATGCTAGATCTTGGGCCTGGCTTGTTTTTTACTATTCAAAGTCCACATTTGATCTTACCTTTGTCATAAGGTATTTCTCTTCATCAGGAATTTCTCATAACATTCTGGCATGCACAAAACCTGCCTCAAAATATTGGAAGGCACCTGTACTTTTGTATGCCTTTAGCATCTCTGGTGCATTTAGAAGTCCCAAATACTAAATAGTTCAGAATGGCATAGTATCCCAAATCTGGTAGCAAGTTTGCCATACACTTTTCAAGTGGAATAAATACATTTCAGTCAGGACCACTGTGTCAGAATTTTTATTTACATGCAACAATTTTATTTGGCCATGGGGCTCTGTTCCATGTGCTTACATGGAACAACTTAAGACAAAGACAGCAGCAGCCAAATTCTCTACCTGGGGTACAGAATGAGCAGACAACAGAGTGACAAAGGTCAGATCAGCAAAAGGAGGAGGAGCTGAGGTAGAGGTGGGTTGCAAAAAATGGCTTGCAGAGGGAGCAGGCAGGTTACAGCAAATTAAATAGGTGCCCTGTGACAGATGTGTCAATAGAATGCTTAGAAGGGAATCGGTTGAGCCATCAGTTCATGTGGGCTAGCTTGAGACCGGTTGCAATCAGCTGACGTATGTGCAATTGAGGGCTGAGCTTGACTCTGTGACCTGCCTGAACAATGTTATGCTCGATTTCAGTCAGGACCACTTTGTCAAAGAATTTTAATTTACATGCAACAATTTAATTTGGCAGTGTGGCTCTATTCTGGGACCTCTCTGCCCCTCCACGGAAAGCCTTGAGGCAAGGAGAGCACACCTCCCTGCCGTTCCATGTGCCTAAATGGAAAGGCTTAAGACAGGGAGAGCAGCAGCAAAGGGTCCCCCCCCCATAAATAAATAAAAACAAACACCCTACCACACCAGGCAGTCCTCCATGGCCTTCCATGCACTTACATGGAAGATCCAGCAGGAGGAGCTTGCTTTAGTCAGTAGAGTGAGAAATTGAGATGAAATTGGGCAGCACAGTGGTGTAGTGGTTAGCACGGTCACCTCACAGCAAGAAGGTTCCGGGTTCGAACCCAGCAGCCAGTGAGGGCCTTTCTGTGTAGAGTTTGCATGTTCTCCCCGTGTCTGTGTGGGTTTCCTCCAGGTGCTCCAGTTTCCCCCACAATCCAAAAGACATGGGACCCAACCCAACAGTTAGGTTGGCTTGGGGTGGCCTTGGGCTGAGGTGGGCGGCACGGTGGTGTAGTGGTTAGCACGGTTGCCTTACAGCAAGAAGGTTCCAGGTTCGAACCCAGCAGCCACCCCACGGTTGACATGGGGTGGCCTTGGGCTGAGGCGCCCTTGAGCAAGGTACCGAACACCTGACTGCTCCCCGGGCGCTCTGGGCTGCCCACTGCTCTGGATGTGCGCGTGCGTGTTCACTGCTTCAGATGGGTTAAATGCAGAGGATGAATTTCACTGTGCATGTGACAAAGGTTTCTTCTAAAAATATGGTAAGGGAAACGAAACCTTCACAGATTACGAGTTGAGGTATCATAGCTAATGAGTTTATACATACTGTATGGCCAGAGCAGTTATGCAACAACATTTATTGTGTGTGTCAACAGGTCATAATGTACTCATAGCTTTTTGAACTTTTATGGTGGCTTGAGCCTCAGCCGGAGGTAGCGTTCCTAAGCTGATGTCGTCCATTGACCCATAGCCTTCAGCGTTGGAACGAGAGTTATGGACATTGTCATCGTTGCCACTCCTATGCAGAAAGAATAAGCAGTGTAGTGTTCAGGTGAGAGCCCTCAGGATTGGCAGATGTGGCAAAGGCGAGTGACAAACCAAGCTCAGGATATGGATTTCCCCTCCTCTGTAGCAAAGAGGGGCTCTTGACGGCTGGCTCAAAGTCAGTTCCTCAGATAGCGAGTTACGTAGAACAGAATTCTAGCAGAATTAGTTTCAGAAATCAAAGCTGACATTCATTTCATACATTTCCCTGTAGGTTTTAGAGTGTTTTAAAAATATAGAGAAGTAGTGAGGTTTGAAACATCAACTATAGTGAGGTCCTGTGAAGGGTCAAAAAGATTGTGCAAGTAGTGAATTCTCCCCCTCTAAGAAATCCATAAAAAGCTGTGAGGAACACTGTTTCAAATAAAAGGTCTGTAGAAGACCCAAAGCACCTGGCCCTTAGGTGTGTGATTAATTTATGTAGAGGTGGGAGAGTAAAAGGGAGATGTACATCATTGCCTTGTGGTTTCTCTCCCTCTTCAGGTCATTTAGCAGGAGATGAATAGATGGGTTCCCAAGTAGACTGGACGTGGATGGATCTATACAGCACAGATGAAACGGAATACCTGCGCCGAGTCCTTTAATGGAAGATGGCTGCATTTTGCGGGATTCCAAATAGTGAACTACGAAGGCACATATGATAGAAATATTGATGGGCAGGATACAGAGATGATGGTACAAAAAGAAGTGAAGTAAAACCATGCAGTGTCATACATTTTTAATATGGATTTGGCTAACCCTGATCACATATAGCAAGCAGCAGAGCGCATGTAAGTTTGCAGGGTTGTGTCTAATCTAGCACAGTTTGAATGAAATGGGGAAAAGGACAGGCTGGATGGCATTGCATCCAGGCACAGTTGGCAGAATTTCTGAAAATCAAAGCATGATTATACCAACTGCATTCATCTCAATTTTCATTATTACCTGTTGCTGCCATTTCTTTCTTTGCCTGGCAATATGATGGACATTGCGTGAAAAACAAATTTGTGATGACAGTGAAAGAACTCCATGTTGCCAGGTCAGAAAGTTGAGTTTCTCCCTTCCTTTTCTCTGCCAAATGAAACATTTTTTACCTTCAACTCCAAAAGGCCAAAAAGGATCTGACCAGACGACCAGATGTGCATTCATTCATTTTCATTAACTGCTTTCCCCTGGTGAGTGTCTCAGTATGAACACAATGTATGGACTGGGTTTATGCACAATAAGACTGGGGTTTAAAAAAAAAACGTTTGTATGATGGTGATTATGTAGTTGGTGGTCTACACCAGCCTCTCTCAATCAGGGTGCCGTCTGGCTTCGTTAGGGGTGCCGTCAAAAAATTAGATATTCTAACACTGAAATAAATAAAATTAATTAAAATTCCAAAAAACGATAGTTACACTAATGCAGATCGCTGCCTGATGCATCATCAAAATTTGTCTCACGGCCCCCTTTCCCAGGTCACAACTTCACTGCCGTGGTCAGCGTGCCTGCGTACATTTTATATGGGGGTGCCTTGAGAATTTGCATACTTCTGAAGGGTGCAGTGAATGAAAAAAGGTTGAGAAACGCTGGTCTACACTACTGTCTAAATTTGCACATGCTCATATTCTCGATTCTTTTTATAAAAATACCTTGTAACTTAAAATCTCCATGAAATTGACAAAGCTGTGACTAGTTATGAGATCCCTAAAAGAACCTTTCCTTGGAAAGTGTGACAGGAGTTTGAAATAACAATTGAACGGTCAAACATTTTCTATACACAGAGCCAGAAGAGAGAGCTGGACAAAAGAGGTGTGTACATACTAGGGTTGTGACAATACTGTGTATTGTATCATAATGCTTGACAAGACTCTCGATTCAATACACCTGCATACTGTACAATGCATTCAACAGACTGAATGATAAAGTAGGACTTTTGGCACAAGATTCTGTGTGGGTCAGCTGTTTGTTGTGACTTATGCCGTTCCAAACACGGGGAGTTGCATTGTGCCCTCTGGTGGACAAACTACATAACAGTCATAAGTGTTCTAGCCAGTTTACCAGGGCACCACACCCTGCCCTCAAATACCAACATCATGTCCAAATTTATATGCCTCCTGCTCATAAAAGTACATAACGCGTTAATTTTTTTAATTAATCGCATCGCGATTAACGCGTTAACTATGACAGCCTTAGTTTTTATATAAAAATGGCCTGCACTGCTTTGCAAAATCTTATAATCCACCTGTTTAGAAAAAACAACCAGTTATTCTCAGCAGGTCTGCAGCTCAATGCAGGGACTTTTTTTTTTAGAGAATGATAAAACAAATAGTAACAAACAAAACAGTAGAAAAATTACATTGCTGAACATATGCATTATGTTGCAGAGACAAATCACTTCAAATGTTTTTTTTTAGAATTAGAACACCTCTGAAGTCTCTCAATTTTAATTTTTACACACAATAGTGTGCGTGCGTGCGTATAT